>RJVU01042534.1:1807990-1824569 GCA_003731715.1 Anabarilius grahami
AAACTGATTGTCTTCTTTTTTTGCAGTAAATACATTCAAAAGATCTTACGCACCTCATTTCTTTTTCTATAGTTTGTCTGTTTATATAATGCATTCTAACATTATATATTGCATTATAACAATGACAGGGGCCCCAACATGAGCTGATTTCACAATATTAAAGTTATCATTGAGACATCAGTTCATCAGACTTGGACCCCCGGAAATAAAAAAATGATTGCATTATTATGGCAAGTTCAAAATGTCTAGTTCATTTGTTTGTGTTTGAGGTGAAAACCACCTTCCTCCATCATAACACCGGAAGAGACGTCCATGATTGTATGGCCTCCATAACCCCCATGGATCTGTGTTTATAGAACTTTCTGTGGTTTCAGAAAGTCATACTCACTATCTGTTCCTGAATTAGTCTTCTGACCTCTTTTAAAATGAATCCTGTGCCAAAGATAGATTCCAGACAAAGAAAGAAAAATATTATTGATTAATGTATTGATCTGTTTGAAGAATTCTATTAATATAGGTAAAAAATGTTAAAGTACATCTAAATCATTTTCTAGTTAAGACCAGTACACACAGTTCCCCCTCTGTATATATTACTAAATAAACATTTGCAAATATTTGTATTTTATGTTTTATCTAAAAAAATAATCAATTCATTAATTATAAAATATATTTATTAAATAGGGAAAGAAACTTTGATTAAGTCATCATTTAGGCTGTAGTTTTTCCAAACAATGTCTTTACTTCTGTCTCTAAACGACTATTTTTCTGAATACACAATTCAAATTTGTCCATGAAGTATAGAAATACAAATGCATAGAAAAAATTGCAAAAGTGCTATGTAATGCGTTGCAGTGTCATCTTTCCGCCTCAAAATGAAATACCAAGAGGGATTCAGAGAGTTCAGGGTTTACAAATGTTGAGGTTTCGCTATGATATGGAGGTAGAAAACATTTACAGAATCAATAAGGCTCAAGGGTAGTATAACATGTTGTTCCATGCTGGTTCAGACCCTTTGAGGACGTCATCTTTGTGTGGTTTACACTACAATGCCGAATATTAAGAATATGAATTTTGATGTAATTAAGTTCTTGCAATGAAAGCATAAAGATGCAATCCTTTTTTTTGTCATGTACTTTTTGGCATAATTTGTGACGTCCTCCCATTTGTTTTGTTTGTTCCAGACTGTTTATTTTCATAACAACATTTGTATACATCATAAAACAGGCCACACACAGTATTGTCTGCATTGTGATTTTTTGTTCTGTTTAATATAGAGGGATTCTTTTAAGTTAAGAGGTAATGCATTCCTTTTGACAGACCGCCGAGTTTGTGATACTGCAACCCGTAGGAAACCTGAAAAGCAGACAAACCTCAAGGCTTGTTTTAGTTTAGCTTTAAAAAACAAAACAAAAAAAACAGTATGTCTGAAAACCAAGGGAAGTGTTAAGGGTTAGTTCACCCAAAAATGAAAATTCTGTCATTTATTGCTCAGCCTCATGTCGTTCCACACCTGTAAGACTTTTTTCATCTTCGGAAGACAAATTAAGATATTTTTGATAAAATCCGATGGCTCTGTGAGGCCTGCCTTGCCAGCAAGACAATTAACACTTTCAATGCCCAGAAAGCTACTAAAGACATATTTAAAACAGTTCATGTGACTATAGTGGTTCAACCTTAATGTTATGAAGCATCGAGAATACTTTTTGTGCAGCAAAAAAACTAAATAACGACTTTATTCAACAATATCTAGTGATGGGCGATTTCAAAACACTGCTTCATGAAGCTTCAAAGCTTTACAAATCTTTTTTTCAAATCAGTGGTTCGGAGCTCGTATCAAACTGCCAAAGTCACTCCTCCAAGTGGTGAACCATTGGTGAAACCATTCGAAACACTTATGACATAACGAAGCCTCGTTTACTGAAATCACGTGACTTTGGCAGTTTCACACGCGCTCCAAACCACTGATTTGAAACAAAAGATTCGTAAAGCTTCGAAGCTTCATGAAGCAGTGTTTTGAAATCGCCCATCACTAGATATTGTTAAATATCAGCAGAGATCGAGTCGACTAGGTCATCCATTGTGAAGGCCTCATCGACACGACAGCCAGTAGCACAGTTCCTCAACAAACCGTCCATACCGGCGTGATGAATACGATCCTCAACTGGATGGAACTGAAATAAATACTTTGATTGTTGCGATCCTATCAGACTTATGTTAGCAACTTGATTCGTAAAAAAGCACTGTTCGCCAGAGGAGAACTGGCCCCCCGACTAAGCCTGGTTTCTCCCAAGGTTTTTTTCTCCATTTAACACCTGTTTGCCATTTGTTTGCCACCTGATGTCACCTGTTGGAGTTTGGGTTCCTTGCCGCTGTCGCCTTTGGCTTGCTTAGTTGGGGACACTTGACATTTGACTTGACATTTGATATTCAACAGTATTCTTGACATTTATTCAACAGTGCTTCTGATCTGCCTGCATTGACACTATTCAAAATTATGTACCAGTTATCAATGTAAAGCTGCTTTGACACAATCTGCATTGTAAAAAGCGCTATATAAATAAAGGTGACTTGACTTGACTTAAATAAAGTTGTTATTTTGTTTTTTTGGTGAAAAAAGTGTTCTCGTTGCTTCATAACATTAAGGTTGAACCACTGTAGTCACATGAACTGTTTTAAATACATCTTTAGTAGCTTTTTGGGCATTGAAAGTGTTAATTGTCTTGCTGGCAATGCAGGCCTCACTGAGCCATCGGATTTTATCAAAAATATCTTAATTTGTGTTCCGAAGATGAACGAAGGTCTTACAGGCGTGGAACAACATGAGGGTGAGTAATTAATGACAGAATTTTCATTTTTGGGTGAACTAACCCTTTAAAAACTATAGCTAAAATGCACCTGAAAAAGCTTTGTCATGCTCATAAATCATATTTTCATAGTCCATATTAGTCAATTTATTTTTAGCACAGAGAGAATTACTTCCTTCACATACTCCAATAAAACAAAAACCCTCTCTCTCTCTGTTTTATTTATTTGTTTATATGTTTTACTTTTACTTCCCGCTAACATTGTTAGGTCAACAAATAATAAACAAGAAAGCTTTTTCAGTTCCATCAGACTCCCCATGTACCCTGAACACATGTCTTTCAGCCCGTGTTTGAAGGTGGAACACACTGTATTATTTTGACTTAGGCTTCATGAAACTGGTTGTGTCACAGGAACGAGGGCTTGGCCATTAACATGCCTCCTGAGTGGCTTGCTAATATTTACTGTTACCAGTGAAGGACTTCTCAGCTAGCAGGAAAGTACATTTTACTGCTAATTTAGAAGAAGGTCAGAACACCATGAACCTGTATTGACCTGTATTTACATGAGGACGCACCCGTTGTGTGTTTTTTACTGTCCAATCAATCAGTGGTGCAACCAAACATCACTGTCGTGCTGTAAAACACTGTGTCTGTCTACTAAATGTTGATCTATTCATTACAGGATCGAATCTGAATGTGGAAAAATCTAAGTCAGAAAACAATGAGGTCTGTTTGCTTTGATGGGATTATAAAAGGATGACTCACAAGGATGAGGAGTGTATCACTTTCACAGAAAATTCCCTCCCTCTATGCTTTCAGAAAATAAATGAGCATTCAAATCCTTTGTTTTAAAGAACAAACACGTGCATTTAATTTGCATAAGAGAGGAAGACCTTTTCTATTTTTTTTTTTCATTTTTAGTTTCAATTAAATGTTATTAATTAAACAGCTTGTAAACATACTTTATAACACAAAAAAAACTAAACCTGTTAAACAAAATGTATTATGCAATCATTTAAGACATTTCTCCTTATATGGAACATTTCTGGCATAAAGGTTTTTATTATTGAGTCAAAAACCCTAGGATTCTAGATTCATAGAACCTCATTGAACTTTTTTTCAAAGAGGTGACTAAACAGTTTTGTTTTAGTGTAAATTATGGTTTATGTAATTTGGTATTGTGATGGGAAGAACATTAAAGCCTGAAGCTTCATGTGATTTACACAAGCAGGTTCCTTGATCAACATCCGTTGTTGTTCCTGCAACAGTATTTTTATTAACCAGTCAACGTTGTGCACACCTTCAGTGAAAGAAAAAAATTGTACCAGTTAGCTTTAAAAATACATCTTTGTTAAAAAAAAAAATCAACTTTGTCTCTGATGTTCTTAAGAATCTTAAGGAAGAAATTTAAACAAATCAGAACACTGGAAATGTTTAATTCCTATTCCTTTTTAATTCCAATAGTTCCTATTAAAAGTCTCTGACTTTTGATTGCACTGCCAAAATATGAGGACAATTTGACATTTTTGAAATCTTATCTCAATCAGATCCTATTCAGGACATTTTAATTTTGATACAAACTTGAACATTAACATCTGCAGAATGTCATTCATTCACACATCTTACTGGGAATGTTTTGGTGATGTATTTAAGATGAGAAAATGATTTAAAAGTTACAACTTGAGGATGAAAATGCACACAAGAGTGTGACATGTGGGGTGAATCAGACGAGTGAAGTTTACACAATAAAGCATGTTGTGGCAATAGTGTCATATACCTATGGGTAGTCAATTTGTTACATGAAAGCTGACTGCACTCCTTTTCTTGGAAAGTTTAATTTAATTAATATTGCACTCTCTACCTAACTAAATGGGGTCTGTGAGATTTTTCTGAAAGAATTCTTTAATGCTTACCAAAGTTGCATTTATTGTTATATTTATTAATATAAATAAAACTGTAATAATGTGAACTATTATTATAATGTAAAATACCTGTTTTCTATTTTATTATATTTTAAAATGACATTTATTCCTGTGATGGCAAAGCTGAATTTTCAGCAGTCTTCAGTGATCCTTCAGTAATCATACTAATCGATTTGGCTAAGGGTAAAGTTAAGCTTCATAACTTTATGTTTGTATTTAACTGTTTGCTTGTGTTTATTTCCCATTGTAAAATCTTCTTATACTTTTATAATGGCTAATATTGTTTATTTAAATATTATTTTTCAATAAATTTGGTATTTGTCGTATTTAGTATTGAGAAAGGGTCTGGATTTCTACTTCAGTGAAAGTTACTTTATTGCACCATTAGATGGCAGCAAAGACCATCTTTATGAGTGAGTCAGTAGCAAAGACTTTTATATTGAAAGGGACTGAAACAAAGTTGTAAACAAGGATGTTGTTTTTACTTTACACAACACCTTATAAGAAGCAACTTACAAATGCATTGACTAGCGCTGTCATGGGAAATCCCCCTTAACTGTTAAAAGCACAAAGCCAAAGATAACGCTTTCCTCAGCAGACACTGATTTTGTGATTATGAATATAAGATTGACCTGAAGAATATCAGCTAGATGCAGGTAATGCACTCGCTTAGTTGATCTCTCTCATAATGCTGTACTCTACATAATAAATTAAGCTTCAGTGAATCAACTCAGCATTCCTTCATTGCTAGTTCTAAAGTGACGTTTTAGAATTAGTAATGGAGGCTTGGGCTCAACTGTTAAACTGTAAATTTGAGATGTGAATCCATGGCGGAAAGAAGTAGTTCTGCACAAAAGAGGATTTTTAAAGACCCTTCATTGTTGTTTCTTATTTATTTACACACTTGTGCCATCAAACTGTTTTTATAAATGCACATTTGTAGACATGCAATATGCCTCTGTATCAGCATGGCTATGATTGCCTACGGCCGAATCACAGCCTTGCTGATATAGAGCGATATTGTACGGCTACTTCCCAGACAGCAGCATAGTGTGGCCCAGATAGTGTAATCCACATGTACCTGATGTGGGCCGGATCTGGCCCGACACTATGTTGCTGTCAGGGTTGTGTGATATTGCTCATATATAGAATAAGGAGGATGTGAAGAAATTCCACAAAAAAGTTGACTGGCTCTGGTTTTAAAACATGCATAACACAAACAAGATTTGAGAACTTGGATGAAAGACAAGATTTTCAGTGAATAATGACTTGTGGACCAGCAAAAGGATGTCTGTAAGAAGGTAATGAGGCTTTAATGCAAGGAGGAATGACTGGAATTTTTGTACCATAAAACTGAAGCTATTGAATCAAATGGGCAACTGAAAATTTCCATTAAGTCATCATAGACAACAACTCTTTGTGCTGCCTTCAAACAGCCAAACTTGGTGCATTTGATCAAAGATGAAAGATAAAGCCACTCCCCTGCCCCACCATTCAGAGCACTGTGCTCTTAATACCCATGTACAACTCATATATAAAAACTACCAACAACATCAAAGTGTGGCCTTAGGGAGTGAGATGAGATCTGCAAGACTGCTTTGACAGCTCTGATGAGCATGTTCAAGAAGAGGTTAAAGGGTTAATTCACCCAAAAAATGAAAATTTTGCCATTAATTACCCTCATGTCATTCCATACCCGTAAGACCTTCGTTCATCTTCAGAACACAAATTAAGATATTTTTGATATAATCCAAGAGCTGCCTGACTCCTCCATAGACAGCAATTTAACCACCACTTTCAAGGTCCAGAAAGGTAGTAAAGATGTCATTAAAGTAGTCGACATGACTGCAGTGGTTCAAACTTAATTTTATGAAGCGATGAGAATACGTTTTGTGCTCAAAAACAAAACAAAAATAACAACTTTATTCAACAATATCTTCTCTTCTGTGTCATTCTACTATGTTGTTTACATTCAGCGCTTCCAGGTTCTACGTAAGAACACCGACTCATCAAGGGGACTCAAAGCTAAATTTTTCTTTTTTTCTTCTTTTCCATTCAAAAATAGCCATGTATTCTCAATGAACGAAGCACAGCTGAAGGCCCGGAAGTCCATGGCAAAGACAGAGTGACGAGTTCACTCATACATATAATCGAATAAAAAGTAAAAAGTTTGCACATTTGGCATGCTGTCCGGGGCAGTTGTTGCGTGCTTCTCTGAGTCTCAACAGCCTTCGAGATCTTGCTCCTCTTCCGCGCCACTTCTTCTACCAAACAGCCCGCCGCGTCCTCCGTGACACCCCGTCACCCCGCCGCAAGCAGTGGACGGGATCCGGGAAGAGGCGTCACGGACCGGAGAGGAGCCAGCGCCGCGATAGCAGACCATCCTCGGCTGCCAAGCCCTCATCCTGACTTTCCTACTAAGAGAAGCAGAGAGCTCGCTGGAGGCCCGGCCCCCAAGCGCCCTGTTCTGCAACATGTCCCATTTGTTCCTGTAGGCGACAAATGCAATGTTCATGTTTTTCAATAAAAGCACAAACACCCTCACAAAAAGAGCTGTTTCCTCCTCATACTATTGATACTGTGTTGCTTGCCCTGCCTCAGAGCAGTACAGAGTCGCGGCCTGTACCTGCAATGGCCTCCCAGTGTTATCTAGATACCAGCAGCCTTTTGCCGCCCACCATAGAGATTCGGCCAGTATCCCTGGAGAGCTATTCCCGGCATTTTGCGTTGGCTGCTACACATAAGACAGCACGAGTATTCTCTCTAGTTCAGACGCAGACCACCCCGCTTCAACAGTGTGGTTTCATCACTGACGTTACCTCAAAATCTCCCCATTCTGAGACAGGAGGTTCTCAGTCTACTCGCAAAAGCAGCGATAGAATGCATCTTGTCCGATACTGGACCTGAGACCCATCAATTGAGTGCTTCACAAGCGAGCGTTCAGGATGATGAATCTGAAGCAGATCCTGGAACAAATCCACCCCGGGGACTGGTTTGCGTCCGTAGATCTGAAGGATGCATACTTCCATGTTCAGACAGCGCCGCGCCACAGGCGCTTTCAGAGATTCGTGTTCGAAAGCACAGCATACAAGAATTCAGTTCTCCCATTTCGTTGTGGCTTTAGCCCCACGCACATTCTCGAAGTGTGTGGATGTAACGCTTTCCCCTTTCAGAGCGAGTGGTATGTGCATTCTGAATTATCTGGAAGATTGTCTGACTTTAGCCCATTCACGAGATGTGCTTATCAGTCATACGGATATGCTGCTGCACCATCTGGACTCCCTAGGGCTGCGTGTGAACATGCAAAAAAGCATGCTCACCCTGAGTCAGTCTATAACATATCTGGGCATGCGTTTCGTCTCGATGGAGACGCGAGCTCGCCTAGAGACCATCTCTTCAGCTCTGCACCGCTTCAGACCAGGCTGGTCTGTTCTCCTGAGGGAATTCCAGAGGCTCCTGAGACTTATGGCTTAGGTGTCATCAGTTTGCCACCTGGGTCTTCTACACATGCAGCTGCTGCAGTTATGGCTGAAAACTTGAGTCCCATGGAGAGCATGGACCTCAGGTCATATGCGCATTGTGGTCACGCACAGCTGCGTCAGCGCTCTGAGACCTTGGCGCGACCCAGAGATGTTCAGCCACGGGTCCCCTTGGGACTGATGACAGCACACACTGTGGTTACACCAGATGCGTCAACTTCTGGCTGGGGTGCAGAGTGTGAGGACATTCCAACCTCAGGTTTGTGATCAGAGTCACAGAGCAGGTGGCGCATAAACCGCCTGGAACTGAAAGCGGTGTCTTTAGCCCTAGTGGCCTTTCTGCCACAGCTGGAACAGCGACATGTGGCTGGATAGGTGACGAGAGGTTGAAAATGTAAATGATGTGGCCTTTTTTTTTAGCTTGGTCTGTCTCCATCTATTTTGTTTGATAAAATAGAAGATGGTTTCACTATCAAGCACAGATACATCTGCGATGGTAGGGTGGATTTTAGGGTTGAAGTTGGAAGTAATGGTGAGTTATGAGAACCTGAGAAAGCCAAAAAAGACTAAAATACTATAATAGCATCAAAAAAATACTATAATAGCATCAACATCAGAAGAGGGAGGTGAGTGAGGTTTTGCAGTGGTGGAATCTGGGGCATGGCCCAGGCTGCGGCATGACACTCGAAGAGGGGCAGATCTTGTGCGGGAAGATGGTGGTGTTGAGAGATTTGAGTTTGGGGCCCTGCAGGCTTTCCTGTGCTCTATTGGCTGCCTTGTATGCTGAAGTGGATTTAGGAGAGAGGTTGACTGATTGCAAGGAGAAGTACAGATTGTAAAGCTGGGCTTTATTCATTCTCTGTGAGAACTGCACATCTGAGTTGATCAACACGGGGGATCAGAGTAGAAGTGAGACTTGTCATTGGAATGAAAGATTTCAATCTGGGACATGATAGCAATCGGGTGGGGCCAAATGGGAAAACTGTTGTTGGACAGAGGTAATATACATACCAGCTCTGGTGCTAATTAGGTTGATTATCTAAATGTGCTCCTCCCAAACTTTGTTAATAAAACATAATTTATTGTGATTACACTTATGTTTTTCTTTATAAGCATATTTTTAAAGAAATGGTTATGGGTAGATTTAGATGTAGGAGTGGGATTAGCGGCTCAAAATTTCTTTTTATTGCTATATTGTTATTAAAATTGACATTTTCCTGCACATTTCTGTCCATTATGTTTTATATTTTCTTTTTATATCCTCTATAAAATGGTTATGTTTGGTTTTGGGGGTAGGGTTAAGGGATCTAAAATGTATCTATAAAATGGTAAAAAGGCAACTATACAAATATTTTTATGATATAAAAGTTTTGTAAATTTTTCATGTTTAGCTGTAAATACATAATAATGTTTATGTTTTCAGTGTTGTCAATATGTCCATATAGTACATTTCAGCATCTATCCAAACGTTTTGTACCTGTAAATGTTACATATTAATACCTAAGTATTAAAAATGAGAGCAGGCTGATCCTGATAAAAAATGTTTTGGAAGTAACCTATAAATTGTCAATTTCATTATATTATTGTAGATGTTTTATAAGGTATAGCACGGTCATGCTATCCATCAAAACTGTGAATCCTTATTTGATTTGCATTTTGGTTCAATTGGTGACTGGCTCAATAAAGCCTGGAATGAGAACTTATTCATCCCACAGATGCTAAGAAACAAACTTTAGATACTTGGAATAACCACCTCAATTTGCAACTGGATACGTGCCTTCCTAAACAAGAGGTGTCAATACCTCTCATACAGTCATACACTGGTAAACCACAGGCCTTTCTCACTCACAATTGCATTGCAGAGCACTATAGCCTTTTAATCTAAATGAGAAGGTATTGACAAGCTTGTCCTCTTTGAGGTGAACCTGTTTAAGTGAGCAATTTGCATTAAGAAATTGAAAGCTTTATTTTAAGAATTGCCAAAAATAGAAACCGTTAAATGTCTTAAAAATAGGCATTTCAAATGGCCCTTTAAAGATAAGATAAGATAAGATAACATATGTTCATAAATCCCCTGGAGACAGGCTTGCAGAAATAATAAATGAAAAGAACTGAATACACATTAAATACAAATAGAACTAAAGATACATACAATACTAAGACAAACAAATCCAGAAAACGTGTTACTTTACAGATGTATGTATTATATAATATGTAAATTAAAAGAAAAGAGTGGTTTTACTAAATACAGTGTTATTACACATTATAATGTACATCTTAAGCAGCAGGTTTGAAGAACCTATGAAAATGTCCACCACTGACTGATCGTTTATTTTTCAGTTTGCATTTAATTTCTATTTTTTATTCCAATTCTACTTTAAAACAGCTGTTTAACAAACAGGACTGGCAGAAAACCTCTTTATAAGTTTTAACTCTTATCAACTAAACCTCCTAAACCAAAAAAAAAAACAAAAAAAAAGTCAGCTTCCCTGACTTTTAAGCTACTGTCTAAGTGGGACAGCAAAGCACTGCTGATGCTCTTTAGGTAGTCATCAGTATGGGTGATGCAAGGTGTACTGAATATGAAAACTGAGTTGTCATCTGTAACGTGAGAAACAAAAGAATAAAAGCCTGAGCTGGGGACAGCTGGTGAACGGCACTGAACGGCACGCTAGGTGTAAAGAGATTAAAATGTTAATGTAACATCGAGACACCTACAAAAGCTCAAATATGACATACAGTTTTTTCAGGAGGTTTTCTGCTTTAAAGGGATAGTTCACTCAAAAATGAAAATCCTGTCATCATTTACTCTCCGTCAAGTTGTTCCAAACCTGTATGAGTTTCTTTCTTCTGCTGAACACAAAGGAAGATATTTTGAAGAATGTCAGTCAATCCCTTGATGTCCCACTAATATATATATATATATAGTGGGACATCAAGGGATTGAGCGCCCTGTGAAATCTTTTCTATCTGTCAAAGAAGCTGTTAAAAAAGTGAAGAATTTGTAAGTCATTGAGGGCTATTTAATATTAAAGTATTATAAACAATCCTAAAATAGACAAACTGGAAGCTGCCTCTTTATAGATGAGATAAAAAAAGATAAGATAAAACTTTATTCATCTCCTTGGAGAAAATAAAGTCTTACAGCAAAATACACAGGGGTCCCCTATATAATCGGGTAGTAAGAAATGCATGTGACCACATTATGTTCGTATGTTATTTTGATCCAAGGGCTCAAAATGAGACAAATTCTAAAAATATATATATTTATGCATTTTGATACTTTCACAACACACTGGTTTACACTCATCTAAAATAAGTTTAGGAATTCTGTCCCTAGGATCATCCGGAGAGGAGTCAGTTTTCTCTTTGACCAGCAGAGGGTGTCAGGTGAGAATGAGGCTGAACATGGAATCAAATATCTTGGTAATGACTGCCACTCTGTGCTCACAGTGACCATATAACTGTGAGAGAGAGAGAGAGAAAAAAAAGAGAGGCTAAAACCATTTAAATATATATTTTAAAATTATTATTTAATAGATTCCTTAAATATAACGGTTTTCTATAGTTGTAGACTTCATTAATATTTCTGTTTATTTTCATGCGAGGTATAAGACCAGGGTAAGTTCAGTTTTTACTTCAATGAATATGTCACAGGATGGGCTTATTTTCTGTTATGTCAGTTAAGTTTCTCTATATATGACATACCTTAAAGTTAATAGGCCCATATAGCTATTAGCATATGTATCATTAGTGCATTATCTAATATAATTTATGAATTACTATAATTTAAACTGTAATTAAACAGCCTATTAATAGCAAATATGTAAAATGCAGATATGCTATAGGGTTCAAAAACATTTAAAAAAATATTAATGAAAAATAACACAGGTAAACTGTACTAATCGATAAAAATATATATATATTATGCTGATATAGGCCTATGGATGCTATATTAGCTAAAGACTATAATTTTATATAAAGGCCTACTAGTATTATTTTATATTATTTGATTCCTCTTATACCACGCCATCTATACTATAGCTTCTAAACTGGAATAGTGAATAGTAGCAAAATCGCTTTAAGACTATAAATAAAGTCTTTGATATTAGGCGTTGATTGCAACGCAAGCGCTCGTGTCGCGTCACTCGTGTACACAGGACTCTGCACTGAACTCGTGTACCCATGATGCTGTGGGTCAGTCGAAACTTTGACAGGCACGGAAGAGGATACAAGCAACCAAAAACACAAGATACCCTGTATCATGCCGTGTTTAGATATGAAAATGCGCGAGGGTCGATAACATTCTGCGACAGTGTCCTGACAGTGTGGTGCTGCTGTCAGCGATCGCCCGCAGTTCAGGCGCAACTTGCACGCGCAGTTCATTGAGTGACAGGTAAGCAGGTAAGCAATGTTTTACAAACCTTTCAGTTTGCTTAGGTAAAACTTTTCTCTGGGCAGGTTGCCGTCTTGACCACCGTCACCTAAATTTGTGATTGGAGGGACACAGCGCAAAAACGTTTCGTGATATCTGTTTCATCGCATAGAAAGTTAATGAGCAACATATCGCACCCCGGAGCTGTTTGGCAAGTGCTGCTGCGTCGGGCAAATTGGGTTGCCAGATCCTTTTCTATACATGCTGTATCCAGTACTGGCTACTATTATAGGCCACGCTATAGCCTTTATTGATAAATACTGAGGAAAACCGGCTACACGACTGAAAAACGTTTGTCAATTAAGAAATGAACATGTTTAATGTTTTTTATATATGGGTCAAACGTCCTACATCCATTTTCTCAAAAAATCCCCTTGCCTGGAATTCATGAAAATGTCAAATATTTATAATAAATGTTTAAACATAAAAAAAATACTGTGCTTTAATTAATTTAAATAATGATTTAATAATATTTTATAATTATTCATGAACTTTTATACCATATTTTGCACATCACATCATTGCAGCAGTCATTTTGTTGAAAATTATGTGAGAAAAAACAATAATTTTTTTACTTTTTTATATATACATTTAGCCTGTGTGACAGTATATTTTCTCACCTGTCTGAAGAATCAGTGATTCAACACTATACTATACTATACTATACTATACTATACTATACTATACTATACTATACTGTATTTATAATATTTAATATCCAACACTATCACTTACGTGGTGGTGAGTTCAAAGTCCAATGGGGCTTTTTTCATTGATCAGATGTGATTGTTTTTTCCTCCAGCACACAATCTGATTGTGAAACAGTGAAAGCAAATGGGAATCTCAAGAGTATTTAAGTGTTTGTTGAGTAAAGTGCTGAATAGGGATCAGTTTAACTGTAACAGTGGCTGCAGTGTGTAAGTGAATAATTCATTTCTAAGCTATGATCCGTAGCCGGGTTTGAGTCTGGTTTCCTTTACAAATTTTGCATTTCCTGAGGCAAAAAGTTTATATTTATATACTACAGGTCACCACTAATTAGTCTACTGTATCTAATGATAAAGTGGGTCTTTTATTTGGCTACTGAGATCAAGTGTCATGACTAACACGATCCATTGGCACTGCATGTTCTCGTCATGTTCTGGAACTCCTATTCCAGTAATTATAGCAGAGGATAATCAAATCCTTTTAGGAGCTTTTTCTTTAAGTCTGTGTCACATCAAACCATTAAATATCATTTACAAGTATTACAGCTATTATGTGGAGGTCCTCTAAGCATGTGTTTTTCATGGCTACGTTCTTTTGGGCTTTGATGACACAAGGGTTGGATGCTGCAGGAATACGCCGTGATCCCACATTCAGTCTTTGTGTCTGTTGACAAAGGCCGGTATCTGTCAGACTCTGCTCTCTCTGGAAAACAATAGTTTATATTCATGACATTGTTTGGCCATTGCCTGACAGAGTTTTGTTGTTCGATGTATTGTTTGTGTTTTGTTACCTGTTCCTTTCAAATTTTATAGGGATGCTGTATATCTTTGAAGGTGTTTTGACATTTTAATTGTTGATATCTCTGTTCTCGCCTTTCTCAGTTTGTCAGACATGGACCATAAGGAAGTATTTGCAGCATTGCAGACAGTATGTTCAGAAGTTATCTTGGCTCTTAATGGATCTGTCAGCAATTCTTCAAATGTCGACGCTACTGATCGGCTGAAGGGGGTGATGAAGCAGATTCAGGAACATGGTCATGCTGTTGAACCTTTGATCACTGGCTTTACTACTGTCTATCACCATTATGATTTGGATGCACAGACCCCTGGCAATGGATATCGGACCTTAGTTAAGGTAACTGAGTTGGTTGCATGAGTGCATAAAAAAGGGAATTTTTTAAGTTTCAAAACTCTTGTTTTATTTGCAAATGAGGGGTTCGATGCAAATAATGGCAAAGGTCTAGAATAGATAGATGCTCTTGGCAGTAATTGAGTGGTTTAGTCATTTTATTCCTGTTAATGCTTTATTATGGTCTTTGAATTTCTGTTGAAGTTGAAATTAGTTTAAATTTAATTTTTTTTTAATTATTATTATGAAAATAAGTCTCTTATGGTCACTTAGACTGCATTTATCTGATCAGAAATACAGTAAAAACAGTAATATAGTGATTGCTAAAATATTAAATAATGTTGCTAAATTTTAAATAAATTTTAAATAGTAAGTAATTTATTACTATGATGTAAGGCTGAATTTTCAGCATAATTACTCCAGAGTTCAGTGTCACATGATCCTTCAGAAATCATTCTAATATTCTGATTTGCTGCTCAAGAAACATTTCTTATTACAGTTGTGCAGCTTAATATTTTTTTGTGGAAACTGTGATACATTTTTTTGTTATTGTATTGCTTCTTTGCTGGATAAATAGGCCTACACTACTTTCTCACTAATCCCAAACTTTTGGATGTTAGTGTACAAAAAATCTTTTTCCTTTCTGAATAAAAGTATTAATTTCTTTATATAAAAAAAAATTACTGACCAGAAGTGTATTTTTACAAATATTCATATAAAATTATATATCTTTATACCCTGGTCTGATTGGCTAGAAGGTGGGCATTAAAACTGTTTAATGCACAGGTAGTTCCAGTCAGTTTAATCACTGTTCATTGAAGCAAACACACAAACATCGCTCGCACACAGATATCAAAGATCGAGCTGTGCACACACAGAAACTTTCAGGAGCACAGAAACCTGATATCAACTCTTTTTAAGTCTCTTCGCAACTTTTATTAATAAAATAACTTCACTACCAAATCGCTACATTATATTTCTCAGCAATGAGGTGGTAACATAGAGAGAGACGCAGGTAATTCACACACGCATCTCTCTCTCTCTACTGTTTACTACTGTATATCTGTGTCTGATTTAAAGCATCTAACAAGCAATAACTGATGTGTAAAAAAAAGTTATTTTCACCCTTCTGGTCAAATATTGCACTGCAAACATCAATAACAGCTTTAATTCATTAATTTGGTGGCAAATGACCATGGTATAAGCAGGATAATCCATGGCTATCTGTGTTTTGGGTGGTTATTTGTCTCCATGTTTTGCATTATTATTCCTTACTTATTTATCCTAATATCCACAAAAGTAGGCTATTGACTTTTCTTTTTTCCATAGGTGGTCCAATCCTGCGTCATCCACATCATCCAGAAGGCCCGTTACATCGCATCAAACTGTACTGGAGCATTTTTCCGGATGGACCATAATGTTGTGGAAATAGAAGCATACTGTAGTGCCCTGTGCCAGCTGAGAGCGTTACTTTATCTGGCACAGATAATCCTCAATGACAATACCCACGGGCAGCTCTATTCACAGGATGAAGGAGGTTTAAGAGAAAGATTTGTGCAAGAGTACATCTCTATGCACAAAGCTTGTTTCTATGGCCGGTGTTTGGGCTTCCAGGTGAGATTAATGTGAACATTTCCTTTGCAAATGTTTGCTTTCTTTCAAGTTTTTTTTACAGTACTAAAAAGCACCCATTATTAATGGTTTTTATCATTTTAACGGTGCATGCAGTTTGTGACAAATGCAAATTTGTTCCAGAAACACAAAGTCTCAATTTCTTTGTCTCTCCTATCAGTTTTCCCCCTCTCTCAGGCCTTTTCTACAGACAGTAGTTATCAGTATGGTGTCCTTTGGTGAAAACTACAAAAAACAACAGACTGGGATAGGTAAGTGCAGCCTCGATTGGGTGCATCAAAATCTCATAATATTCAGACTACATGATTGATTCTTTTCATGCATTTATGTCTGTTATTTATGGAAGCTTTGTTTTCACCATGGAATAATATAAAATAATGTAAATTTAAAAAAAAGGCAACTTTTATCTCACAATTCTGAAAAAAAGTCACAATTCTGAGAAATTAAGTCAGGATTGCAATATATATATAT
>RJVU01042534.1:1824587-1848847 GCA_003731715.1 Anabarilius grahami
TTTCAGAATTCACAGAATTGTGAGATATAAACTCAGCTCACTTTTTTCTTACAATTGTGAGTAAATTCTCTCACAATTCAAAGAAAGTCAGAATTGTGAGTTAAAAAGAACTTTTTTTTCACAATTGTGAGATATGAACTCGCAATTGCAAGTTTTAAAGTCCGAATTGCGACATTATATTTCACAATTCTGAGAGGAGAAAAGTCAGAAGAAATCTAGAAGTAGAAAAAAAGTAGAAAAACTGTATTTTTTTTTATTTTGTGGCAGAAATAAGTTTCCATAGTTATTCCCATAAAAATAATTAGACTCTTTCAATTCTTACACAATTACCTTTTCGGATATATATTTACAGGAATGGCTGCTCTTTCTTTCTTCACTTCGGGCAAATATGTGGTGGACCCTGAGTTGAGGGGGAAAGAGTTTGAGCGCATCACTCAAAATCTAGATATGCAGTTTTGGAAAACCTTTTGGAACGTTACTGAGTCTGGGCTATTTTCAGTAAGTACAAGTATGTTTATGCATGATTCTAAGTGAGAACAGATAAAACAACATCCATGCCTTTTTGTATTGTTCTTTAAGTTAAACTGTAGGTTTACAATGAAATTTACAATTTCAAAAATTTACCGTTCAAAAGTTTGGGGTCGGTATGATTTTTAATGTTGTTGAAAGTCTCTTATGCTCAGCATCATTACTCCAGTCTTCAGTGTCACATGATCCATCAGAAATCATTCTAATATGCTGATTTGCTGCTCAAGAAACATTTGTTATTATTGTCAATTTTGAGCAGTTTTGCTGCTTACTGTATATATCAATAAAAATTCAAAAGAACAGCATTTATTTGAAATAGAATACTGTTGTTACATTATAAATGTATTTACTGTCACTGTTGATCAGTGTATTGTTTCTTTGCTGAATAAATAATCCTATACTCATTTCTGACTGACCCTAAACTTTTGAACAGTAGTGTACAAAATAAGACAGAAGACTTTAAATGGTCTTTTTCCTATCTTATTCTGTATTTCTTTAAAGAGTTTGACAAGGATAGCTTCCAGTGTGGTGCAAGTGAATGTAACATTAACTGTGCCAGCTGAAGGTCTGAGTTTGCCGCTGGCCTCTGACCCCAATCTCTCAGTCGCTGTGAACCCTCCAGTTGCACACTGGGGCCCTGGGCCAGTCAATGTGCGCTTGATCTCACACACACTCCGACAAGGACAGGTTTGTGTCTTTTTTTAAAAAGAAAAATGAAGTAATTACATATATTTATTTAGGACAAGCAGCTATCCTTAAGCTCTGAGGGATGTTTTCAGTTACTTAGAATGAGCATGTAGAAATGTTTTCAACATTCTTGTAATTAGTTAGAATGGCTGCTAGTTAGTGCTAAACAATTGGTTAGTGCAAAACAATCTGCTGAATTACCTCCATATTTGATCTTTTTCCACAGGACAGTGCAGAACTGTTAGCACTTTCTCGCCCCGAGGGGCCTCAGCTCTCTCTGCCAGGGAGTTTCAATCGCCAGACAGCTCCTCTTTCTCCTTGCCTGGTCATACACTTCCATGGTGGAGGCTTTGTCGCACAAACTTCAAAATCACATGAGGTCTGGCTGGGGCAGTTTTACCTCCCTATATTAAGTTTCTCACATAAATGATTTTTTTTTGTTTTTTGCTAAGGCCCTCTTTCTCTTTTTTGTTTTTATTGTAGAATTACTTGAAGAGCTGGTCAAAGGATCTGAATGTGCCTATTCTGTCTGTGGATTACTCATTGGCTCCAGAGGCCCCGTTCCCCCGGGCTCTAGAGGAGTGTTTCTATGCCTACTGTTGGGCCATAAAGAATTGCCACTTGTTGGGTTTGTATTGCACATCCTTCACCAGATAGAAACAACTAGTATGCAGACAGAAATTGTTTTACATGGGGTTATGATGTAATTTCAACATTTACATGTGATTTTATTTTTAAAATATTTTTAGGTGAAGTATTACACTACAAAACCTCCCAAAAGTATTTTATGTCAAATACCCATAACTTAATGATTGTATCAATTAAATTTTATGGCATTCTAATTTTTACGATTAGAAATTTTTCTAAGTAATAACTCATGCAACACTTAAAAATTAAGGTTACAAAAAAACACCATAGGAGATCAATACTTTCTAGTCTGTGCGCTAGTGAAATAAATGTAAACATTTAATCTCCATTAAAAGGGTTGAATATAAGGTTCTACAAAGAACCATTTGAACTTTATTTTTACCTTTCGATGTGTGAGCATAATAATAGGTGTGGACATGACAAGCAATCCATGCCAACCATGCCTCAGGACTCTCTTAATGTTAATCTTGCTACACAGGCTCAACTGCTGAGCGTGTTTGTTTGGTGGGAGACAGTGCAGGTGGTAACCTGTGTATAACCGTCTCTATGAGGGCAATATCTCATGGTGTACGCATTCCTGATGGGATTGTGGCAGCGTACCCAGCAACTCTGCTAACATCAGATGCCTCACCATCCAGACTACTCACTTTAATCGACCCTCTGCTGCCTTTGAGTGTCCTCTACAAGTGCATCAATGCCTATGCTGGTGAGCTTTTGGATCAAGTCAAGTCATGTTTATTTTGACAGCGCCTTTTACAGTACATATTGTTTCAAAGCAGCTTTACAGTAATAAATAGGAAGGAAAAACAGCATAAATGTAGCAATATTTTTCAAATGGGAAACAATAAGTTTGACAATATAGTCTCATATCAATTCACTTATTCACAAGAAGATATTATTTTGTTTTTAAGAAAAAAATAGGAACTCCTCATACAAAAGTTTTTACAGTGGGTTCCAAAAGTCTGAGATCACATTAATGAACAAAATATTGGTTGAGTAATACATTTGTTACAGTATTTACTAATCTTTGTTAACAAGTTAATTGTTAGTTCATGTTAGCTCAGGTCTGGTAAATAATATTAACAGATACAACTTTTGATTTTAATAATGTGTTTGTAAATGTTGACATTAACTAAGATTAATAAATGCTTTAGAAGCATTGTTAGTTCATGTTTACTCATGTAGTTATGTAATGTTAACAAATGGTACCTTGTTGTAAAGTGTTATTAAAATATTTTATATTTTTATAAAGTATTTTCATAAAATGTATGTTATTAATGTGACAATTTGAGAATTTGAGTGAAAGTTTGAACTGAAAAAATTACCATGAATTTTAGAATGTCTTTGGTGTATTTGGTTTATCCATTTTTAAAGGAACAATTGACCCTGTCATCATTTACTCGCCCTCATGTTGTTCCAAACTTTTATTTCTTTTGCAGTGTTTTGTCCTTGCGATGAAAGTCAATGGGGACCTGTGTTGTCATGCTGAGTTCACATGCTCACTGTCAAATAGTTATACACTTATAATTCATTATAACCAGTGTTGGGGAAAGTTACTTTTAAAAGTAATGCATTACAATATTGCATTACTCTCTAAAAAAGTAACTAACTGCATTACTTAGTTACTGTACTTTTTATGGAAAGTAATGCATTACATTACTTTTGTGTTACATTTTCTCATCTTCGCTGTTTGTTTGTTTTTATAACAAAAAAAGTAGTTTTTGGCAAATTTAAAGGCCTTTCACACCAAAAGAAACACCCTTTCAGACAGGACGCGGAATGCGCTGCGTTGGCCGCAGTAGCCCTTCAGATATAAGCGATTTGTGCTACCCTGGCCAGAGCAAATTATAGGCGGAGTTTTCAAAACTTTTAGCGGGAGTTCTATATGTCTAGTCATTTGATTGTTGTTTTACCTTTTGGTTAGCAGCAAAATTTGTATCTGTCCCGTGCTAAGAAGCGAGCGATAGCACTAGCCCTGCTAGTAAGAAGAAGAAGAGAGAGAGCAGCAGGAGGCTGTGGGTTTGGATGCCCCGTTTCTATTGGTCACTCAGGTAATCGTCACAGAGTGCAGTGGCGGAAGTTGAACTATTTTGAAATTTGACCGTGGCATGTACACGAGCTCGCCAATGGTGCGCTCCGCTGCGCGTGTGCTTTGGTCGACGCAGCAACAAACCGTCCTTGCGTGGCGCAAGCCATTGAAATAATTGTTTTCATAGCGCAGTGGTGCCGTTGTTGCATTCTGTCTGAAAGGCCCTTCAGGCTGAAGGAAATGCAAATTCATGCTTGTACAGTAGAGGGCGCAGCTCAAACAAACAAGCCTTTCAGCTGTGCTGCCATTCTGGAAAACGTCTCTGGTTACTCATGTAACCTTAGTTCCCTGAGAGGAGGGAACGAGACATTACGTATGGGGAAACCCTTTTCCTCACAATGCTGAAGCCTGATTGAATCACTCTATTGCTTTGCAATATCCAAGTTATAAAATTTAGCAAAAGTGCTGTGAGATGACCAGCCCGCCGTGAATCAAATGTCCTGAATAGACATACCTTTAGCCCAGGCCCATTAGGATGCCAAACTCCTAGTGGAGTGGGCACGCACCCCTATCGGGCAGTCGAGGTCTGGGAATCATAAACTAGGCACACGGCTTCCACAATCCAGTGAGACAGCCTCTGTTTCGACAGCGGGCCGCCCTTCTTAGCGCCCGCGAAGCAGATGAAAAGCTGTTCCAAAGTTCGAAATTGGCACGAGCAGCAGCCCCATCTTAAATGAGAGCACTTTTATGTCACTAGACTCAGCTGGTTCGAACGGTGGATCAGACAGCGCTCTGAGCACTAATGATAAGTCCCATACTGGCATTTGGCGAAGGCAGGAAGGATTCAGCCGCCTCGCCCCACTAAGAAAGCATGATATTAGGGTGTGCTTACTGACTGAGCGGCCCTTCAGCATGTTATGAGAGGCAGCAATAGCGGCCACATAAGCTTTCAGCGTAGAGGGAGAACTGCCAGCATCTATACTTTCCTGCAGGAAGGTCAAAACAGCAGGGATATCACAGCTTATCGGGTCTTCATGCCTGCTAGCGCACCAGTTCGCAAACACTCTCCATTTCAAGCCATACAGGTGCATCATTTAAGGCACTCCAGTTTCCGTTATCATGTGCAATACACTCCATACTGACTTGCCACACATGCAGATCCCATAATTCCGGCCTGGGGTGCCATATGGTGCCCCTCGCCTGGGACAATAAATTCCTTCTCAGCGGAATTCTCAGCGCTACCAGATGCACAGCATCCCTCTCCTCTCTGATCTTTTGCAGCACTAGCGGCATTATTTTGACTGGGGGGAATGCATATTTCCGACCCGTGGGCCAGCGGCTCGACAGCGCGTCCCATTTCAGGGGAGCAGTCATCAGCGAGAAGTATAGCGGACAGTGGGTGTTCCCTTCTGATGCAAAAAGGTCGATCTCCACTTCGCCAAAGAGACTCCAAATCAACTTTACTGTTTTGGGGTGTAATCTCCACTCTCCGTGAACAATGCCCTCCCTGGACAGCATGTCCGCGCCACGGTTCAGACTGCCCAGTACATGAACAGGCGTTTTGCCAAGCCCTGCAGGGTGCACGAGCGCATTCCTCCCTGGTGATTTGATGTACGCCACCACCGCCATGCTGTCTGTTCGGATTAGAATATGGTGGTCTTTCACAAACGGACGAAAATTCTGTAGCGCCAAGCAAACAGCTTCCATCTCCAAGCAATTTATAAGCTAGGGGTTCTGGTCTCTCGCCCTCACCCCGAACGCTGGTCTGACATCGCAGAGGGCTCCCCAGCCTGACAGTGATGCATCTGTGCTCACCACTATCCATCTGACCACCCTTCCCATCGCAGTACCCTGTTCATACATAGCTGTGCCAAACCAGGGCATCAGAGCCTCGAGACATGAACGCGTTATGACAAGGTGCTTTGTCCCCTCTCTCCACGCCTCTCAACGGCCTCATATTCAGCAAGCCCAGCCAGCAGGCGGACACTGCAGCTGCCATTAGACCAAGCAGTCTTTGAAACGTTTTCAGAGGAACCCCCTTGCCTTGCACAAACGAGGCCAGTGTATTGTGAATGGACTGGATTCTCTGCTCTGATAAGCGCACGATCATCGTGCGCGAGTCCAAAACCATACCCAGAAAAGTAATTGACTGGCAGGGCTGAAGCATGCTCTTTTGCATGTTCACAGACAAACCTAGACATGCTAGATGGGCGAGGAGCCTGTGTTTGTGTTCTCTTTTTTCTCCGCAGGCCGTACCTGCTGACAAGGGGCCGGCTTCCCTCCGAAGCGGGATTTCTTGAACTGCCTCTGACGAAGCGGTGACTCAGGCTCGTGGTGCGAGTTTGCGCATGCAGGTGGAATGCGACCAGCATAACCGGCTGATTGCTGAGCTTATGACGATCTGGACCTTGACCTGGGGGAGCTTTAGATCGTTTGGGGAGGAGGTGCGGCAGCAACTTCGACTGCTTTAGTGCTTTTGTATACTTCTCAGAAAAAGCCTCCACCTCGACTCCAAAGAGACCCTGCGGGCTCACTGGGGTGTCGAGGAACTGCCTCTTTTCTGCATCTCGCATCTCAGTAAGCGTCAGCCACAGGTGACGATGCAGAACCACAGGGCTGCCCATATTGCGGCCGATTCCCTGGGCGACCTTTTTAGATGCGGCCAGGTCTAGATCAGCTGCTGTCCGCAATTTGCAGAATGACTCTGGGTCCGGGCCTTCTTTGTCCAGGGACCTCAGCAGTCGCGTCTGGAATACCTGTAGGACTACCATCATGTGGAGGGCAGATGCTGCGTGTCCTGCAGAAATATATGCCTTTTCAGCGATATGAGCTGTGGCTTGACATGGCTTAGAAGGCAATGAGGCAGTTTTCCAACCTCAGGACGGACATAGGTGAGTCGCAACGGCGCCCTCAACAGGAGGCGGTCGCGCATACCCTCTTTTCTCCACCCCCTCCACTGTTGTGGGAAGCTGAGTTCCTTGTGCATGGGCTCGGGCTGAGTGAGGGGAGCGCCATGAACGAGTGAAGAAAGGGGCGGGTCTCTGTGGTGCGTCCATTTGGCAGCTCGCACCGAGGAAAGTCCCTTCCATCCAACGTTTAGATGGCTGTTCAGGGGCCGCCCAGTCCAACTTCAAATCTGCTACAGCCTCCGTGAGGATGCTCATCTGCTCCTCGTCTATTGAAATCAGGGTGCAGCTAGCCTCTGAAGGGACCTCCGACCAGGCACCCGGGTCAGAGGCACTCGTGGACATGGCGTCGTCCTCTCCACAGCCGAAAGAGACCATTTCCCGTGCTTCTGCCAGAGGGCGGGAACTCTCTTTAACATAAATGAGCGGGGGCTTCGGCGTGCGAGGCTGACGTAGGCATAGGGCCGACGTCAGCCCCTCGGCAGAGCCTCCTGAAGGATTAATCTGCAGTCTGCCGGCCCACGGCTCGAAGGCGGCGGGCGGAGGAGATGCAGAAGCCAGCGGGCCACAGCTGCGAACAACGGCCAGCCTCCCACGAAGGATCTTGATTGGCAATTCCTCGCAGGCTCGGTCGATCCTTCCAGTGCTGCCTCAGCATGGGCGCGGCCCAGACACAGCACACAATCCTCATGTGCATCTGGAAAGTCGATAGGCCTGCCACACATGCGGCAAAGAGACATCTTCGTAGTAGATAATCCTTGTACTCCCCCGGAATGCAAGAGGGGATAACTATCTGCATCGTCCACTGTAGTCGCGCAGGTCAATGGTGAAATCAGGCTCCAGGTGAAGGAGAAAGATTCTGAATGCTTGGACGCCATTGGCTATTGCAAAGCAATACAGTGACTCAATCAGGCTTCAGCATTTCGAGGAAAAGGGTTTCCCCATACGTAATGTCGAGAAACTGACTCGACAAGGGAACAGAAGAACAGGACACAGGAGAAGTAAATGAGTAAATGTGTGCTCACATTAAAGTCCCCATGAACCGGAAGTTGCAAACGACTTTTTTCCAGTGGTGTGATGTATTTCCAAGTGAAACGGAATATTGAATAGAGGGCAGAGTTTTACTTTAGCGCTCCTCCTCTCCATCTCTCGCTCATAGCAGACTAACGCTTGGAGGGGAGTGGTTTACGCGTTTTCAACCAAAGCCGTCAAACTGACGTCATCAGAGAAGGAATGCCATTCCAGACCGGAAGTTACTTTTCAGATTTTGATTAAAGATTACTACGACAAACAATTTTTTTCTGTGTATTAATTTGCACGGATTAATTGTTCACCACAAGACTAGTAATGTGCACCAACAATCTAAATAGGGTCAATATTGATTTCATGCCGACTTTAAGTCTAGAAGTATTCTAGAATAAACATCATGTTCACACAGCGCACACAACACCAATTTCTATGAACATGGGGACAGGAGAGCTGTCAGTCGATAAATTGGAAAACAAAGTAACTTGCATTACTTATTTGAAAAAGTAACTCAGATATTTTGTTGTAAACCTAAAAGTAATGCATTACTTTACTAGTTACTTGAAAAAAGTAATCTGATTACATAACTTACGTTACTTGTAATGCGCTACCCCAACACTGATTATAACATCTTATTTTTGGTTATTTCCTGACCCCACTGTATGTTTCACCTAGTCGTGACAATGGTAGAGGTCTCTATATATGTACAGTAATATTGAACCTTCTGACTTATCTACAGCTCCTTCATGATTGTAGTGTCTTTTCGGTCTCTTGTCACTCTCTATCTCAGGTGCGGGTTGTCAGTCAGTACAGCCAGCTCAGCAGTTAGACACTCTGGTGGCTTTGGGACAGGACACTGTAAAGATGTTGAGTAACTTCGCCCAAGGAGCGTCAAATTGGCTTCAGACTTTAATAGAACAAAAGGCACCATCATCATCATCATCATCATCATCCTCTTCAACCACATCATCAAATGGTCCTTCGCCTTCCAAGTCAAATTCTGTTGAGAAACCAAAGGAAGTCCAAGATTACCCAGAAAATTTTGAGCCCCTCCGTTCTAGATGTCTGGTGGATATACAGATACCTTGCACACCAATAATGAGGAACCCGTTTGTTTCTCCTCTACTTGCTCCAGACAATCTTCTCAAGGGGCTTCCGCCAGTGCATATAGTGGTAAGACATGATGAATCTGCATTTCCAGAGATAGCGCTGAAACTCTTATTTTAATGCTTTGATTGTTCTCCTCAGGCCTCTGCTTTGGATGCCCTGTTAGATGACTCAGTGATGTTTGCCAAAAAGCTGAGGAATATGAACCAGCCAGTGACGCTCACTGTGGTTGAAGACCTCCCTCATGGTTTCCTGAGCCTAGTACAGTTCTCCAAAGAAACACAGGACGCAGCAGATATGTGTGTGAGAAAAATCAGAGAAGTCTTCCAGCAAGAGGAACTCCCTGCTGATCAGAGGCAGCCAGGGCTTGTTTAGACAGGGAAAGTCCTGATGGTCCACAAACCGAAAATTAGGGGAGTCCATCCACCAGCTCAACTCCTGGAAACAACTGTAGATCCAGCTTGCAACACCTAAATCATATCTGCTAAGGCTTAATGTGCAGTTTTGCATCAGAGTGATTTATTTTTAGATATTCACAATGACCATTCACTGTTCTGTTCTGACCAAACACAATGTCTTAGCATCCACCAAAATTTCACCATTGTGCCTGTAGTGATGCAATAAGGTCTGCCCATAACACATTTTTAAAGCACTGCACTGTGGCTTTTATTTGTCACAATTTCTAACATCTTGTTTTTAGCTAAAATCCAAATGGTTTTAACGTTTAAATGTAGTAGGGGTGTCAAACACACAGCCTTTCTCTCATTTAATTTAACCCTTGTGCTGTGTTCAAAACCATTTACCTACTTTGATGTGTGAAGTGTCTCATTACTCTATATTATCACCAAATATTGGCCTAAATCTTTTTGTCAACTTGTTATCTTTCAATTAGCACAGGTTTTGCATTTCTTTTTGGATCTGATTGATCATAGGCCTCATTTATTTGAGCTTATGCACCTCAATTTTTGACCTGAAAAAAGCATTATTTGTGGATAATGTTGGCGATATTGAATAAAATTCAAAATTATCACACTAGTGTGCTTTAATGTTTAATCCTACATTACCACATGTGTACGTACACACACGTGCACACACATGACATGTTCATGTACACAAAATTCTGAATATTATATGCATTTTTTTTCACAAAACTAAACTTTATCCTGAATTTTATTCATACATCCAACATTACCACACACGTGCACACACAGGCACATGTTGGGTTTCCATGTTCCATGGGGACATGATTTTGATTTATGATTTTCATACTGTACAAACTGCATATTCTTTCCCCTAACCCTACCCCCTAAACACAACCCTCACAATTTTCTGAAAAAAAAACAAACAACAAAAAAAATTTGTATGATATATAAGTCATTTTCCTCATGGGGACCAAAAAAAAAAATGTGCCCACAAGATAAAAAATGTCTGGTATTTCAATCCATGTGGGGACATTTTGTCTCCATAACGTCAGGGGAGACACACACACACACACACACACTTGAACTGTCTTTGCCTTGCAGTGACACTGCTACAAAGAAGTCTTTCTTTTAATGCCAACATCAGAAGATTGTTCAGATGATTGTTCCTAATCATTTGTTGCAATGTCTTTGATCACGAACCTCATGCACAGACAGCTTCTTGACCATTGTGCTGCCACTAAATGAATGATAAGAAAGGTGTTATGTGACATGTACTGTATATACCGTCACTGTGCTATTAGTACTTTTGTCAGCTTCATTGTGAAACATGCAAATCCCAAAACACATTGTTATAATATTTTGTCTGGAAGATGTGATGAAATGAAGATCAAGAAAGAAAGACTTGGTGGGGTCACTGTGGTGCAAACAGAGTTTGTGTGTGTGTGTGCACGTGTATGTGTGTGTGCGTACATGTGCGGTAATGTTGGATGGATGAATGGAAAGTGGATACAGTTCAAAATAGGATAAAGTTCATCACTTTTAATGGCTGATCATTTTTGACTGGGAACACCATAAATGTGACTTTGTGTAATTTTGTTCGAAATAAAAGTATTTCAAAACAAAATTCCTGATTAAACATCAAAGCACACTAGTGTGATAAATTGTACAGAATGTTTTTAAAATTGTATTCAATGTTGCTAAAAACACCCACAAATAATTTTTTTTTTTTGTCAAAATGTTTAATCAGATCCAAAAAGAAGTACAATAACAGCTTTATAAGCAATTTTTTGTAGGTCGGTCATTTTTGACCGGCAACACCACAAGTGTAACAAGGTGGGGAGAAAAATACAAAAATTCTTGATATTTAACATAAACAGAAATATTATTTTCGGGGAAAAGACAGTACTCTCCAGGTCCATAAAAAAATGACCCAAACACAACCAGAGGGTTAAAAATGTAACCTTCAATTATATGAATCAATTCAGTATTGTGCTTTGTACCTCAAAATTGCTTATTAAAGCAGGATAAAGTTGCTTCCGCACTAGTGAGCATGTTTTGTGCATACACTCTCCATGGTTTTACAGATAATTAAAAAAAAAGAAGTATTAATTGGCCCACATAAGGTGCCGTTTAGTCCAGTGCGGCTCCTGACCTAAAATTACTTTGACACCCCTGCTCTAATATGATATTACAATGTAAGCTAATTTTAAAATTTACAGTATAATTTTACAAGGATATTTGCAGGTGTAGTGCTTATACTAAAAACTCTGATACCTTTAAAAGGATAGTTCACCCAAAAATGAAAATTCTGTCATCTAAACAGCACCTTATGTGGGCCAACTCACCGTAAAGTTATGAATTTCTTTCTTCTGCTTAAAAAAAAAGAAAAAAAATGTTTTTTGACGAAAAATGTCAGTAACCTAACAGCTGATGGGACCCATTGGCTTCCATAGTATTTTTATTTTTTCCCCATACTATGGAAGTCATCAACTGTTTGGTTGCCGACATTCTTCAAAATATCTTTGTGTGTGTGTTTGTGTGTGTTCACCAGAAGAAATAAATTCATACAGGTTTGAAACAACTTGAGGGTGAGTAAATGATGACAGAATTTTCATTTTTTGGGTGAACTATCCCTTTAAGGATGTGTTTATGCACTTTACACCATTGTGTTCTTTCATACTGTTGTCTACACTTGAATCTTTATATTACCATGTTACCTCATCATTTCCTCAAAAAGAACTGGACAGATGCACAAGAAACTTTTGCTGTGACTAGTTACCAGTTCCTGTTCCAGTAAACTAAACAGCTGAAAGGTATTCATAACCATAACAAATATAGATTCAGAAAATGTTAACCTGTGCTTTTTTTTCCACATAACTCCAAAGATTTTTGTTCTAAATTATACATTTTGGAGGATTTTGGTAAAATGCAGTAATTAATAATACACTATTTTCAGCATTTGTTTTCAGAGCTGTTTTGCGACACATATGTATTTTGCTAAATTTAGCAATTATTGTTACTACTACAATAAAACTGTGGTAACTTGGTCACCATATATTCAAGTAACAGTAGGATTCTGAAATCATTCATTAGTAATTAATTATTCATATTTTTGTATTTCAATATAATAAATATTTGTTTATTGTAATTTTTTCCCGTATTATTAATATTTATTATGACTAAGAATGCCTGAAATACACTATGGTTACCTTAGTAATTTGAAGGAGAAAAAGAAAGAAACGCATTAACTAAATCAATGTTTGATAGTTGTAGGGTCATAAGAGCCTCCGTACCGATGATGGCAGCATTTCAGATGTGCAGCGCTCATATGAACCCCACTGACGTTCAATACATGTCGACCGTGTTGACAGAAATACAACAAAGAGACAAGCTGCTTGTAGCGACATGATAAATACTACGTTGATAACCAAGTAATTTACCTAATGTGTAAGGCAGCATAGGATATTGATTCGAATAAAGGTAAATGTTTGGTTTTTACCGTCGTGTATTATGAAGTGACGTTAATATTATAATGTTAACCACCTAGCTTAGCACAAATCAACTGCTAGCTAAATAATTTGATGTCAGTCTTTTGGGGATTTTTTTATGATTTGCCTTAAAGTAACTAACAAGTAAAGCGATGTTTATATTGTTTGTGTTCTGGAAACAATTATCAGTCTCATTCTGTGTAAGTTTGAGATGCTTGTGTTTAAAAAGTTAAAGCCAGACTTTTATTTCATATTCTAGAGTTGTGAAAACTATCGAAGAGACACGCTGACCGTTTTTATATTTTTCCGTTCACAGGTTGTAGTGTAAAAGTTTTGGTTTGAATTGACTGAAATGTAATTATTTGTAAACAAGCGAAAGTATATATGGATCTAAGCCAGTGACATTTATTTACCAACTGTAAGAACGTAAGACATTTTAACAGGGTTAAAGTTACTGTTAATGACACTAACAAAAAAGTACCATGATGTTACCATGGTTTTTTTTTAAAAACATGTTAATTGAATATATGTTCCTTTAGTTATTGCTTTAAGTACCACATAATGGGAATTATCTATTTAATACCATCACTGTACCACGGTATTTTTTTTTGTCAGGGGAGCATAGAACAATTTTATCACATTTGCAATTTTTATAGAAACTTTTAATTTACAATAAATTACAATAATAACCATAGGTTCCACCAAAATAACAGTTAATATATTTACTACCATAAAACCGTAAAAAGAAAATTATATTTGGAATCCCTCAAAGCTTCCAGAATTTTTCCAGGTAATTTGCAATTTGTAAATTGTCATTGATTTCCACATTATTTCTCTGCAGGTGGCACAGGTGTGAGCACAACTGGAGGCCAACACAGAGGAAAGGACATACACAAGACGTCCAACTGGCTATTTATAGAACTGGCTTGTATTCAGCCCTGTTTGACTTTTGAACGAAAGTGTCACCCTGAAGTGTTACTTTGTCTATTTTTTTTCTACTCTCAGATGTTCTGGAGTGAATTCTACGAGCCAGACAAATATATAAATGAACCGAGACTGGTCTCTCTGATCAGAGTTTTACTGCATCTGAATAAGAAAGAGTGAGAATCGGCAGCCAAAAGACCACAAAGCACTGTTTTTGCAAAGTGTAAATATTGCTTAAGTGTAGACACACAAAAAGAAAGTTCTGGTCCTGGGAAGCATTAGGTCTTTCTGTGCTTCGCACTGCCTTAGCAGACTAGTTCTTTATCACACCTGTCCGGGTATAATTATCTATACTGCGTGCAGGTGTGCAATATTTATGCATATAAATATTTATTTCTCTTCTTTTGGAAGAGCTCTTATAATACACCTTGAGTGGCAGCATTGCTCTTATTAATAGAGCTTAAGCTGTATGTTGAATTTGTAAATATCTCATAAGATTCCTTAGTGAAACTTTTTTACTGAGACCTTGTGGACACTGTGAATGGCTCATTAGGTCTTATTAGACCTTGGTAAGGCATTAGAAAGTGAAAAAGACGTGGACAAAAAATATAAACTGACAATACCCACAAAGCAGTGATAAAATGGCAACAAGAATGGAGAATGCTGGCCCAGCTGTCATGGGGTTGAACACACACAACAGGCAGTGTATAGGACAGCCTAAAGCCCCCTCTCAATTAGGACCCCAAACTGCAATTGCTCAGCCTGGAAAGGAGCAAATGGGGCCCCAGAAACCTGCCAGTGCATTTCAGGAAGGACCTGGCATCAGGTAAGCTTAAATTTGTGTCACATTCAACAAACTTGATTGCTTGGTTAGAATGTGCGTTTATTATGTATGACTATGTACACTACCTTTCAGAATTTTTGAACTTTTTAATGTTTTTAAAAAAAGTCTTTGATGCTCTCTTAATATAGTAATGTTGGTGATATTATTGAAATGAATTTTTGTAACATTATAAATGTCTTTACTGTCACATTTGATCAATGGAATGTGTCCTTGCTGTATAAAATTTGTAATTTCTTAAAAAAAAAAAAAACTTTAAATGGTAGTATATAACTTAACAGTACTTATACACAGGTTTGGTGATGACTGGAAAAGAAGCCTACAGCTTCCCGATAAGGACAATAGAGTCAAAACTTCTGTAAGTCTCTTTGTGGATTTTTTTTTTTTACTTTCACTTTTAAAACAACAGGGCAATCAGAATCCCCGAGTAGTGTAATGCCAATAAAAAGATGCCTTGTTTTTACACACATAAGTACAGATCTCCTCTTGATCCATCTATCTCATGCTCTTTCTTTTGAAGGATGTGACTGCAACCAAAGGAAATGAGTTTGAGGACTACTGTTTAAAGAGAGAGCTGCTGATGGGAATTTTTGAGATGGGCTGGGAAAAGCCCTCCCCCATTCAGGTAATAGATGCAGCAACTGCAAAAACAAGACAAGTAAACAATTTTTGCATAAGAATATCCTAGATAAAAACCAGTGCCCTCCCTTTTTATTTTCTTTATCTGTTTATTCTTTAGAGTCATTCTAATATTGCACATAATAAACCTTGAAACAGCTCCTGCATTACCAAAAGTGGTAGTGGAACTGTAAAGCAGTCACCAGCTGTAGCTATAGAATATTAAACCGCAACGTAGAACATCTGTCATTCAATCACAATCAATCATTCAATAGTAATGTATTATTAATGTAGCCTATAGAATTCAGTTAGAATGCCCCTAAAATTCAAGATATTGAGGGGAAAATGCCCCTGTATGAGTTTTTGTCTCATATATATATATCATATGATATAGTTAAGCAACATTACACAAGCAACGAGTGCAGTATTTGTCCCGAATAGCAGGATAATACAAATATGATAATGATTTTATACAACAGTTCAACAACAATGAAAATATTACCTATTTAGCCACAGCAGAACTGTTGTGCATTTCCAAGCAACGCACAGCAGTGTTTCGTTTCTAAATGAATCCATATTTTGAACAATTGGGTAAACGGTAATTCAATGGCCCATTCAGAAAGAGAGCCATTTGCTTCATCCCTGAATGAATCAGAATTGCCGAATTGAATTGATTTGAATGAATAACTTAATGACTTACTCATTAGACATTTAACGCCACCTACTGGCGGATTTAGTTTCTTATTTAGAGTATCAGTTTGTTAAAAAAATTATTTCATATTTCCATATTAATAAAAAACCCATTAAAGGGATAGTTCACCCAAAAATGAAAATTCTGTCATCATTTACTCACCCTCATGTCGTTTAAAATATGTATGACTTACTTTCTTTCTTACATCCATTCCAACATCGGATGTTCTCATGTTGGATGCCAAACTGTTTTGGTTACCACTGACTTCCATTGCATGAACAGCAACAAAATACTGAGACATTTTTAAAATTATCTTCTAAATGATGACAGAATTTTGGTTGAACTATCCCTAAATACCTATTTGAAACCCATTAATCTCTTATTTAATTGTAATTGCAGTGTAAATTTATGCCACTTCTGAGCTGCAATAAACAGTCTGTAAATTTACCTAAATACCATTTCAGATGCAGCTTCTGAAAAAACATCATGGCAGTTGTAGCCTAGAAGTTTGTGTAATAAATTCTCTGTTGAATCAAATCAAATATTTCTTTCTAAAGTTACTTTTATATGGTCTTAATGCTTTTCTCATCTCAATAATGACTATAATAACACATCATGTAATTAATTAGATAAAAAATTTGAATTACTTGACAGCCCTTATTTATACTTATACTTGTATTATTACAAATATTAATTTATTAATCAGCCTATCAATCTTTCTGAGAAATATTGGTATCCTCAGTGTTTTTGCTTAATAATAATATTTTTTTTTGATTTCAGGAGGAGAGTATTCCTATTGCCCTCTCCGGACGCGATATACTGGCTCGTGCCAAAAACGGGACAGGAAAGAGCGGTGCATACCTGATCCCTCTGCTAGAGAGAATTGACATGAAAAAAGATTATATCCAAGGTATCGCTTTCTCTCTCAAAACATTTTATACAGGATATACCTTTTTTTATCCCCCCCCCTTTTTTTTTACTGTGCTATCTTTTGTGTTTGCCTGCAGCCATCGTGATGGTTCCCACTCGTGAACTAGCTCTGCAGGTCAGTCAGATCAGTATTCAGATCAGCAAGCACCTGGGCGGTGTCAAAGTCATGGCAACCACAGGGGGGACCAACCTTCGAGATGATATCATGCGCCTGGATGAGACTGGTAATGCTCAGTAATCATGTAAAATGTACCTAATCATAGTAAAGAGATAAGTGTGATCATCTTCTGCAGTAAAAGCATGTTGTTCAAAACTCTTTTCTGCAGTTCATGTTGTAATAGCAACACCTGGCAGAATTTTGGACTTGATAAAAAAGGGCATAGCCAAAGTGGATAAAGTTCAGATGATGGTTATGGATGAGGTGAGCATTGCACAAGCTTACATGCCCATCAGAATAATAATAACATATTTCCTGTTGCACACTGTCATAATTGAACATCTTAACAGTTGTTTATGTTTAGATGTTAGTACCACCAATATTACAGTTCAAGCTTCATTTCTTGTTTTATTATAGGCTGATAAGCTGCTCTCTCGGGACTTTGTGGTTCTTATTGAGGACATCATTGGTTTCCTTGCGAAGAACAGACAGATACTGCTCTATTCGGCCACGTTCCCCATCAGCGTACAGACGTTCATGGTTAGAGAAATCTTTTGAACACATTTATGCTTTCATTCTGCTTCTCTCTCTTTACATCTGATGGTTTTCCATTTATTCGCTTTTGTGTGTCTTCAGGCAAAGCACCTGCAGAAGCCCTATGAGATTAATCTGATGGAGGAACTGACCCTAAAGGGCATTACCCAGTACTATGCTTACGTCACAGAAAGACAGAAAGTCCACTGCCTCAACACGCTGTTCTCCAGGGTAAATAGTGACTTTAATTTTAGGACATTTTAAAAAGTAATATTTAGGCTGGGTAAAATGTCATGTCACAACCGTGATGAGTCATTTCAGCTTAATTTTAAATTCTGAAGGGTTTTATTTATTTATTTTGCTTTTTTACTACTTTTTTTTTTCACTGCTTTAAGCAAATTTAGGGTGTGTTCACACTTGTAGATTGGTTCTCTTGATTCATTTGGCCCGGTGTTCTGACAATTTGTGCTACCCTGTCAGATTTTGCTACCTCCCATTGAAACAGTAGGTAGCACAATTCGACAGCGAAAAAAACGATCAGATTGTGCTTTATTAATGTCTACACCTACCCCAACCCTAAACCTACCCTTGCAACAATGCAAATACAGTAAAATGATGTAATATTGATGTACGCACACACAGTAAGCCCGGGTAGGATAATCTGACGACCAAAAAAAAGAAAATTCTTAAAGACCTCTGATTGGCCATTGTGTTCACACGCTAAACAGATATGTCTGTGATTGGCTATAATGACCAACGCTTCAAAAACATGTTTGTATTAGGCATATTTGAATCTTTTCACCAAGCGCTTACACAGATACACACAGGAGCGTTTGAAAGCAGGTGTGTATCAGCTTGTCTATCCCGTGTGTATCTGCGTAAGCGCTCGGCGTCAAAGATGTCTATTTACATGATTTACAACATGTTTTTGAAGCGTTGATCATTGTAGCCAATCACAGACATATCTGTTGAGAGCGTGAACACAATGGCCAATCAGAGGTGTTTAAGAATCCGCTCAACAGTGCTTAAAATGCTGCTGTTGTCACATTTTTTTAATTTCAGTACCGAAGTCGGTACGTTTGACAACCCTAATTCCAGCCTTTACTCTCATGAGTTACCTTTACCTTTGAGCGCTTTATACAATACAGATTGTTTCAAAGCAGCTTTACAGGGATAAACAGGAAAGTAATTATTCAGTGATGCGAACAGAGTTCAATTCTGCTGTAAAGCAGCTCTTAAAAGAAAAGTGATGTTATCGATGACCAGCTCAGTTCAGTTCTCATCCGATAGTGTCAGCGCAGTCAAATCAGTAATACTGCTGAATGTTATGTGACCCCAGCTAAGTTTGTCAGTTGTGGTATTGTTATTTTGTGAATTATCACCGAATGCATCATTTCTACAGTTGACATGACCCATGCTCTTGTACTCTCCACAGTTGCAGATCAATCAGTCCATCATCTTCTGTAACTCTACTCAGCGAGTGGAGCTTTTGGCCAAGAAGATCACACAGCTGGGCTACTCCTGCTTCTACATTCATGCAAAGATGATGCAGGTACGTCTTTTGTTGTTGTCAGTTCCAGTTTAATTCAAATCTGTTCAGTATGACACTGCAAACATATTGTGCTTCATTTCATTCACATGGCAGGAATACAGAAACCGTGTTTTCCACGACTTCAGAAATGGACTCTGCAGGAACCTTGTTTGCACAGGTGAGTTTTTCTCTTTCTTTTGCATAATTGCATAATAACCTCTTAACCCCAACTACAAAGATGAAATGCATGTTTTAAGGTATTCCTAATTCAGTGAATTTATGCTCTTGAAACAACAGATTTATTCACTAGAGGCATTGACATCCAGGCAGTAAATGTGGTCATCAACTTTGACTTCCCCAGGAATGCAGAAACGTATCTGCATCGCATAGGACGCTCAGGTGAAGTTGACAAGCATAAAAGATGCTTAGTGTTTTGGATTCAGTTATTTACATTTTTATTTTATATTATGTGCCCTCCATTTTTATTTTCTTTATCTGTTTATCTTTATTTATTTATTTAACCTTTATTTTACCAGGCAAATTATTAAGAACATGTTCTTATTTTCAATAAAAGCCTGGCAGGAGAGTATATCTTTATGGTCATTCTAATATTGCTTATACATTTTACACTTTTATTTTATATTTAAACACATTTTATTTAACAGTTTAACACTTTTTTTATACATAATTTATTTCTTTTTTATTCTTTTTAAAATTTTGTAAATAATTATAACCACTAATATTTTTAAATTGTAGTTTATAATGTGTTCTAAGTAATTATAAAACTTTTATTTAATGTGTATAATTTTACGGTCGCTGTGTTTAATTTGTAGGAAGGTTTGGACATCTGGGTTTGGCAATCAATCTCATTACCGCTGAGGATCGTTTTAACCTGAAGACCATCGAGGACCAGCTGATGACGGACATAAAGCCAATTCCCGGCAGCATCGATAAGAGCCTGTATGTGGCAGAGTTTCACTCTGTGGATCCTGACTGTGAGGTGGAAGCAGAGGCAGAAGCAGAGGCATTTCAGCCTACCGGAGGGTCTGACGCCCCTTAGGGAGCACCATTAGAGATCAGGTGGAGGCATACATTTAATAAAATTTTGCACATGTAATGGGGAAATCCATTCAAGTCTAAATTTTCTTTATTGATCTGATAATATCTAATATTGCAATGTATTATATTTCCATATGAATCAGAAATCATTTGAGTGACTTTACATCTGTTTTTTCTAGGACAGTTGAAGAAATTGAACCTGACCTTTGCACAAGCATCTGCTATTGCACAAACCAGTTACTTCTCGGCTCATATCTTTCCTCATCTTTTCCACTTCCACAGTATTTTTTTTTTTTTTTAGTCCCTGTCAATGTTTTGCTCTTTTGTTTGCATTCATTGTTCATTTTTTGGGGGTAATGCCTCTTTATAAATGACTATACATTCCAGTTGAGACTTGCAATAATAAAAACAAAGCATTCAGAGAACAGTTTGTGTTTGATAGAAAACAATAAACAAAGGTATTGGTGAAAATAGAGCGCAGAATGCTTGCATCATTAGTTGAGAATTTATACTCAAACCCTAGAACAAAATATGTTTAACCCAAGTGCCTTAATAAATATCATCTCTGTCTTAGATTGAAATATGTCATTGCTATGTTGAAGTATTCCCAAAGACTAAACCGCAGGGTTTTGCAGCATATTGGTGCTACTTGATTCTGTGAACATGAGAAACATTTTCAAATTCTATTCATATTCATATGTTTGAGGCAGCTGTAGAAACCAGCTTCCATTGAAATATTGCAGGGCTCAGGATTGAAGTGTCAACACTAATATTGCACTAAACTGCCTGAGGAAAAAAAAAATTCATTAATTTTGGTGATTTGTGATGTTTAATTGGCAGTTATTGACAAATGGTTGACGGTATTGTTCATTTTGAAACCATTAAGAAACACGGCGGTAAATTATGGTTTCAAACAGAGAGACAATTTGTGGAAATTTTTGTATCTTTTGATGAGTTTTTTTTTTTTTTAAATAAAAATTTGAAACTACTGTATTAGATATTCCTAATTTAAATGGGCATGCCAAAACTGGCAAAATGTAAAAGATGTCAGACTATTACATGAAAGCTGATTTAAGTCACCACAAATTATGTTTCTGAATGCAATCCTTACATTTTCATCCAAAAATACGTCAAATATTTGTCAAAAGGGGCTGTTTGGTTCATTTTATTTTCATTTATTCAAAGGTTGGTGAGAAGAGCGTTTTGTTGTTCCTTCTACGTTGCATCTTTTACAGTTTTCATTTCTTTAGATATTAATGAATGTATGAAGTGGCTAATGAATGGACTTTTTGACATTGCTATTTCCAGATATTTTTTATTTTTGTTTGCTAAAATGTTTGCTTTTACTAAATTTTGCCTTTTCATATTCTGTCTAGTGAATTTTTGTGATTAAAAAACATACAAAAAATATATACACAAGTACATAAATATACACATATTACTTGGCAGAAAGGAGGTACTTTGGATTTTGTCAAAAATGCTTTTTAATTCTATTTTGATGTTTGCAAGAGGAACTTTTCATAAACTTGTTTCATTTATGAATTTATTTTGATCAAGACAGAGTATTTTTGTAGCAAAATTGTAGCATCTTCTCAGTGGCAGCTGTGGTTCCCCCCCAGAGATGTTCTTTATTGTGGAAAAATAGTTATTGCTAAGCAGGGATATGTGGCATGTAGCTTAAAGCTTTAGTGAAACCTCAGTTTGCATGTTTCTTGAACTATTAAAACAGCGCAGTGCAGGCAAATGAGCATTGCCCAGTTAAATTAGGAAACCTTGAGCCAGATTATAAATCTCTGCTGATGATGCTGTGCTGTTGATATTTGTCCATGTAAGTTTTTTTGAAGATTATTCAAAATGGACAAACTTTAATTCTTTATCCATCCTGCAGTGATGAGCTGTTTTTTCTTTTTCTTTGTTGCTATTGTTTATGGTGAGGGTGTTTCTGAAAATAAAAATGTATATATTATTATATAAATAAATGTGGGAGCAAATTTTGTGAGGACAAATGTTTATTTAATATTTAATATTTGATTTCAAGATAAAAACTAAAGCAAACCAAAAGCGTGTATGTATACAAATGACCATAAATATGCAGACATGCATTGTAAGTCTAATTGATGCAAGAATGCTTTAATGCTCATGACAGTGTGTGTGACTGTCTGATTGATTTATGTTTTGTATATAATGTTAATTTCATTGAAATAGCTGAGGTTACAGTATGTATAGTTGGAAAAGAATGAGTGTGCAATCTCTCCCAAAATTCAATACATTCAAATCAGAGATAACAGTAGGGGCTTTTTACTTTTTTTACTCAATGTGAAAAACTAGGCCATTACCTGCATGTATTCCTTTACTTTAACATTACATATGCCATATATTGATTTAAGTCCCTTCCGGGGGATGGATTTTTTTTGTATTTTGTGCAGAGGCAACTCCTAAATTATTAAACTTTACTATTAAATTGACTGAAGTACTACAGTTTATATTCTGTCAACAATTAAAGAAAATATTTTAAATGCTCTTTGTGAATCTAAATATGTTTTTTAAGGTGGTTTATCTGAAATTTGTCTCTCAAATGTGTTCATAAATCGTATTAAATTGTGAAATAAATAAATATAGTCATAGGCAATATTACTGCTTATTAGAGTACAGTTTTATAGTTCAGCTGACTAGCTTTCATCTCGTCCGGGGTTGTCACCATTTATTTAGTTTAGACACTAAAAGTGGATCTATTGCACAAATCGAATGACTAAACAGTTATATTTGGTTGTATATATAAATAAGCTCACAGTTCGTGTTAAGAGATCACAAGCGACCTCCAAAGCACATACCATGACCTTCAGCCAAATGTCCCGTAACTTTCAAACCCGCTTCATGTTTACGTAGTGATTGACGTGTAAACAGACCAATAGCCATTCAGCTTGGGTTTTGTCGAGCTGAAAGTAGGAGAACTTGTTTCCACGAATCGGTTCTTTCGAACAGTTCATCTGAACGAAACTGGCTAAGCAATTCTTTTACGTGTTGACGTAATTGCGTCATTTCGCTTTTGAGAACCTATTTTATATTACGCTATTAGTGAGGGTGTTTTTCATTTTAGGTTTGTTGCCGCCTATATTCAACTCTTTAAAACATAAAGTCGCTTACAACCATAAACTTGCATGTATATGCATAAAATTGACTCGAGAACCGCTCTAACCGATTTAGCCCGCTTACATGAACCATTCAGTCCGACTCGTAGACTGGTTTTGTAAACAGATTCATTGGAAAGATCCGACTCTAAAAGAATGATTCATTCACAAATCGGTCATCGCTTGAAACACGTGGTTCTGTAACCAGGAGAACCGTCCTCTGAAGCTCAACGTGAGTTGAATCATTGTCATTGAGCTTCTTTTTTTATTATTAATTTACTGTACTCATTAGAGATTACTTAGCTAGAAATATTTGTATTTGTCATATCTAAACGGCATTTATATTGCCAATAGATTTTGTATCTGACGAATAACAAAAAGCATGTGGCATTTAGCTTTCAAGCTAATTTATCAATAAATTACTGGTTGAAGAACGTGTGTTGCATTTTGAGCTGGATGCTTAACGAAACAACTAATCGTTAAAATGGAAATTACGTTCAGTCATGTTCTTATTCAAAAGATCTTCAAGGACTATTTAAGGCTTGCTGCCTAAACGTATACATGCATTGTTTATCGTCTACAAATGAAACTACTGCCAAGATTGAAAAAAAATCTGCTCTCAATCTCATCTGTCCTGTCTTAGAATGGGCAGTGTGTTGGCCGCCAGTGCCCCCAGCCCGCCTGTACCAGGGCCAGGTGGACAAGGTTTGGTATCAGTGCCACCAGGATTCACGATGCCCTCCGTCTCACCCGTCTCTGTCCCTGGCAGCTCTTCAGCAGGGCACCAGGAGACCGAGCCTCCCCTTCCAAACCCCGGTGGCTTCGAAGAGTGCCATCGCAAATGCAAAGGTAAACATAATTAATTAATTAATTTTAAAAAAAAGTCTATTTATTCCCTGATAAACTGAGATTAATCAGGGAATCAAAACTCATAACAAAGCCATTTCAGTTTTACCACATTAATGTGTACTGCATTGTTTTCAAACAACTGTACAAAAATATTTAA
>RJVU01042534.1:1856046-1946738 GCA_003731715.1 Anabarilius grahami
ACAAAAGGAATCTTTAAAATTCAAATACACTAAAACAGTTCACAAAGATTTATAATGTAAACCGATGTTTCAGACTGATTACTATTAAAGAATAATAATAAAGATTATATCATTTTCAGCCAATATCTAGAAATCTTTTCTGAACTGGCATGTTTTAACCCAGATTAAAAAGTAAAAATGTTTAATAAACACCATATGTATGAAAAAATCTGAATGGTTATTTGAAAACAGGCAGCAACTTTATCGCCACATTGACACTAGGAGGAGCTGGAGCTCATGGGTCATATTACCACAAAGCCAATGATCAGGTAAATGTTCATCAGCAGAATGATTCATGTCTTCATTCATTTATGCTGTTTTATTGCTTTATGATGACCTTTCTTTTGTTTTTTGTTATTAGTTGCAGGTTGGTGTGGAGTTTGAAGCAAGCACCCGTATGCAGGAAACTAGTGTATCATTTGGGTACCAGCTGGACGTTCCCAAAGCCGACCTGGTCTTTAAAGGTTGGTACACAAAGATGCATGTGTACATTATAACATACAGACAGCATTCATCAAGATTTCATAATTTTGTAGAGTTATGACGAATTCAACAATTGCCTTTGTTGTAATATTTCACACATTTATCTTCGTCGATGGAGAAGGGGGCTCAGAAAGCCACAGCATTCCAATCCAGTCCTCTTATTTGAAACATTTGTGCACTAAAATAGTGTCATCATTAACTAGTCATTCCAAGGATAGTTGTCTGATGTTTAAACGAAAATCCACCTCAGAAACCTCAAATGATTAAAGTTTTTTAAATCTGTAATCTGCATGGAACTTAAAAGTATGTGATATACCCTGATTTACAGAATCTTTCTCTCTATCTGTAGGTTCTTTAGACAGTAACTGGGTGGTTGGAGCTACGCTTGAAAAAAAGCTACAGCCTCTGCCTCTGTCTCTGGCCCTCTGTGCTTTCCTTAACCACAGAAAAAACAAGTTCCAGTGTGGGTTTGGCATCACCGTTGGTTAAACCTACCTTCTTTCTTGGTTAATTCTTCAGTTTACACACCAGTGCCATTTGCTGGTGAAACGGTAAAGGTTCGACACACCTGTACAAAATCAGTCAGTAACAAAGAAGCAAAACAAAGAAATATTTGTTGTTAGTTCCATGTATCAGACCAACCCCAGGGGTTTCATATTATTGTAATATAAACAAAAAGCAATGGAAATTCCAATATCCAAAAAAAAAAGTAACATCACCACAACCTGCGCATTAGGAGAACCAAGAAGAAATACACATACACACATAAATTTGTCTTTTTTTTGTGTGTGTTGTTTATCGTCCAGTTCTTTTTATAAATTATTTCCTTGTTTATTTTTCATTTCATTGTCATAATCCTTTTAAAATTTGCTGCTGAATCTCTGTACTCACATAGGCACCTACATAAATAAAAAAAATGTGTGCATTGCTGGTACTGACAAACATGGATAAATTATTAAAACAAACATATCTATCTAACAAACTTGAGATGTAGATTTAATAATTATGAATATATTTTTGTGGGTGTGAAAAATACATTATTTAGAGGTAGAAAGTCTTTTTTTCTTTATAAATTTGTCTCTCAACCACTGTTGCATGGTTGAGAAACATCCAACTAAGCCAAAATATATTTTCACATGCTATATTTGGTTAACTATGGTTTTTCCCACATTGTTATAGTTTTTGGTTGCACTTTATTTTACAGTGCCGTAGTTACATTGTAATTACTCAAATAAGTACTGAGTACTATTAATTAACTTCATGTACTTACTATAGAGTTACAGTTAAGAGTTAGGGTTTGGTTTAGGGTTAGTTATTTGTAATTATGTATAATTTACTGTTATTACTATAGTAAGTACATGTAGTAACATGTAACTACGGCACTGTAAAATAAAGTGTTACCTAGTTTTTTTCCCCACCATCTGCAGTGCCTTCATGAATATGTATTTTGAGTATTGCCTAATGACATTTGCACAACAAGTGGTAAAATAGATTGTGTATGATAAAAAGGTTATTTAAGTGTAATACTGATTACTGCAGCTACTTAGACATATTAATGGTTATAATATTGTGCAGTAGATGATATAACTTTGCTTTACTTACAATATCACAAACATAATTTTTTTAGACTTTTTATTAGTTAGGAGAATACATGCCACAAAAGAATATAGAAAAAAACCCTTTGTGCCATTCTGTGTGTGTGACTGTATGTTCAGCAGATATCAGGCTCTTTTTAAATGCAGATAACTGTTGTGATGAAGAGGGCAATGTCCAGAAGGATCGTCTTTAAAACCTGACACATCAGTTATTATTACATCAACCATACGTTAATACGTGCAGACCAACATGCACAGACACAAATGTACCTCTGCACCTAAAAAATGACTTCACATGACTGCAAATGAATAATTATGAGAGAGTACTATTAGTTTTTACTTCTTGTCCATAATTAATGTTATTCCAGGGGATTATAGCAATGCTAAGTTAATTTTTTTCTTACAGATAACTAAACCATCATTTTATTGCAAAATATTAAATTACTGCTGTGGTACCTAATTATATTAAGATGTATAACAGATGCAAATCTAGTAAGGTTCATATTTCCATTTTTTTATTTTAATTGAATATACATTAATAACGCTATACTTTGTGTTATATTACCTTGGCCATAAATTACGAAAAAGAATTAACGCTGCTTCGAGGACGTTTCTAATACGCCGGCTGAGGGAGTGACGGCGAATTTCACAACTTTCTCTCTTTTGACTGCTGTAATCAGTCTCTCAATATTTTCCCTCTTTTAGAAAGTTGTGAAAAGGCTATCGTGGATTGTTTTCTTTTGCTATTGGAACAAATGCAAATACAAAAATTATATTTGCCGCCATCTCCCATTCACCGTTATAGACGTTTACCCAACTATGACAACTTGCGCTTCTGAGAACCTCAGAAATGTGAAAAGGGTCCATTGTTGTATAAAAGTGTTTTATTTCATTATTGAAATAATGTGATGGTTCGTTCTCATTTTTTTCTTTTTATATTGTTTTAGCATGGATGGTTTTAGCAACAGTGATATTAAATGCATGACATATTTTTTTGCATAGGAATGCAGCCATAATAATGACTGGAATGCAACTAGATCAATATGACAGAAGCTTAGCGGTCAGTTCTCATCATTGTTCTCCTTGACCTGATTGATAAGTGCAGATGCAAACAGTCTTGATGATTGATGGCAGTTTTGTGTAATTGGATAAATGCCTAGACACGTGATTTACAATATTGCTTAAAGTAACCTTTTACCTCACTGATGTACTCCTGATTTGTTCTTTTAAGACTGTGTCTTAAACCAATAAATGCATCAGTTTCAAATGAAATCAAGATTGTGGAGCAATGTTTGTTGTTTTACTCTAATACAGCAGAGCTTGCTAAAATGGCAGTTTGAATGTGCAAACTGTAAACGCTTGAAAGGGCAAGGCTAGACCCATCAACAATTTACAAGCAACTTTAAAACGCAGAGACACAAAAACTGCAAAAAATAAATAATATAAAATAATTTACAGACAAGATACTGCAGATCCCTGTAGTAACCTATATGTTGTTTTCCCATTAATCATTCCCTTACAGTTTTTCCTAATACATTACTTTTCATCTTTTTCCAAACATTCAGTTTGTTAATAGTGTAGTTAATTTTGAAAAATATACAACAGAAATCTGTATGTGTAGGAAAACCACCAATAAATGTGGCTGGTGAAAATGTTACCTCCAATTCTTGCCTGAAACGTTTTATAAAGTAGACAACATTATGGTGTAGATGTAGAATACAGGGGTTGATAAATGTGATTTCACATTCTATATGCAAATATTGTTTTTACATATCTGGTTGAATGTTTGAGGAATTTATTTAACTATTTATTTATTTATAAAAATATATTTATTTAAAAAAATATATATGATAATGATATATCTATGTCTATAAGATTTTCTAGTACTCTTCATATATATATATATATATTGTAATGCATCTGGATTACAGTTTGAAATTTAGGTTTTGTGTTTATAGTATGTTATAGGTTTCAGGAAATGGGTCTATTAAATATTTACAAGACACTCATTTTAGACATATTTGTTATACAGTATTACATCAGAGTCCGATTCACAGATCTGAGTTCAGTTCAGTCCAGTTGATTTCATGATGTGGAATGAGTGACATGGCATGTACAACTGACAGCAGGGCACTACCTTCTGGACTTTACTGCCTTTATCAGAGCTCTGCAATCCATTTATATACAGTGCTGATACATTCTCAGCTCTTACACACAGAAGAGGACAAGAGAAAGGTAAGGAACTGGACAAAAACACAAATTAATTTATGCTTATGTCCTTTTCAGTTAGGTTCAAACTAGTCGAAAATATTCATAGTGATCATACCTGACAAAATGGGTTTTTTTTTCTCTTGTAGAGCCGGCAGATAATCATGAAAATCCTTGTAGTGTTTGTTATTGCAGCTTTCTCTGGTAAGCATTCACGGAATTTTACTATTTTTTTTATTTTAATCAGTTAATCAGCTTATATGTGTTTATTTACATATATTTCTTATTAATTATGGTGAATTCATTAGGTTGCCATGCCAGTATGATATGGCAGGACCAACCAGAGAACAATATGGATCTGGTGAAAAATGCATTCTGGAATTATGTGTCTCAGGCAACTCTCACAGCTGAGGACACACTGCAGATGATTAGAAAATCAGAACTGGGTCAAGAAATCAAGTAAGTATGTAGTAAATGAGATGATGAACTGATAAACTGGCTATAAAACAAATCATGAAACTTTAAAGAACATAAACATCCATATCTCTGTTTCTCCACAGTGACAGGATCTCTAAAGGTGCTGATGCCATCAATGGATACACCCTGGCCATTCAAAGCCAAGTAACTCAATTGACACAAAACCTGCTGGCCAAACTTTCCCAGGAGGCAGATCAGTTGAAACTGCGCCTGGAACAGGAAATGACATCTGTGCAGTCCCAGCTCAAGCCATATGTTGAGGAGATCAGAGTTGATATTGAGGAGCAGGTTGAGCGGCTGAAGAAGGATGTGGCCTCGTATGCAGAAACCATGAATTCTGAAGCCCTGAAATCTACTCTGGTTCAGGGGGCCGAGGAGCTGAAGGCAAAACTAGAGAGAAGTTTCCTGGAAATGGGTCCCCAAACTGAGGAGCTGAAGCAGAAACTGGACCAACACTTTTTGGAGTTTCAGATGAGCATGACTCCATTAGCCCAAAGCTTTCAGAGTCAGCTGGCCCAGGGAAGTCAGGAGCTTCAGAAGAATCTTGCTCCCTATTCAGAGGAGCTGAAAAAACTGGATCCATATGCCCAGGACCTCAAGGCCCAGTTATCAGCTCTCTGGGAGTCTTTTGACAAGATCGGCAGAGCTTGAAAGACCTTAGAGACTTTATGGAGACCTTATGGAAATGCAAAAGGGTGCTTCTGTTACCATTGGGGTTTCATTTCTTATGTATGTTTTTCAAAAAAATTGCTTAATAAAAATGTAAACACTATGTTTGATATCCATTTAAAGATATTTTACAATAACATCTCATGTCAGCATGTACAGCCATTCATTAGCTTACACTCTATAAACACACCAAAACAAGGCATGAAAAAGAAGGAACAAGGAAGAAAGAGAAGAAAAAAATGAAGGTAAAATACACACAATGGTTATTGGGACAACAGTCTGTGGGCTTCAAGAAAGTTCAAAAGAGAAGACCAAATATGCCAAAAGATGGAGCAAGATAGCTTCAAGACCTTTGATGTAAGACTCATAACTAATTTTTGGCAAAATTTTAGTGGCTTGACTTGTCCACATTTTGACTGAAGTTATCTGTGAAGTTCGCCCAAAAAAATGCAAAAAATTATCACACATCAAGAGATATACATTTGGAGACAATGCAAAAGTCTTTCCAATAATCTTTCCAGTAGATTTTAATGTTATCACAATCCCACAGATGAAAAGTTTTTAAACATCTCCCATTTCTAATGCTGTGGTCCATATTCAAGATTTTAATTGAGAAAATGTGTGTCACCCTAGTGTGGAAAACACTACACAACTTTAACAATCAAAACAGATTTTAAGACACTAGGCATCATACACTTGCCGACTTTGTAAATAGTGTAGCGAACAGCACATTACAGGGCCCAGTTTTATGGTGGGGCCTCATCTCTGACTGCAACAGTGGAGAAAGATTTGCTACATTTTGATTGAATCTTGGTGGACTAGCACAAACAAGTGTCCAATACCATCAGATAAGGATGCTAGGAACTGACAGACACCTCAAGCAAGGGAAGAACAGGACTTCTCATTGGTCCACAGGCAGTTTCTGCCATCTTAAGATTAATCCCTAAGGTTTAGGTCAGAATTCTTTAGGACCTTTTGGATGTAGCAGTAGTGGCTGAAAAAAAGAGAGGCCACAAGAATACATCCAAATCCATTCATGTTTGGAAACCTTAAAACTGATGTAAACTACAACATATTCATTTCATACTTATTCAGAGAAACAAGTATTCTCAGTGACAGCTATTTGTAGTGCAACATCTTACACAAATTCAGCTGTTAATGTACAAATGAATGCATACATGACAGTTCAAACTTTTTCCCATCATTTTTGGTCTCTGTAGTCCCTATTCGCACATACAGTCTTTACTGGTAAAATTACTGTTAAGACATGTGTGAACAGGACCTTTTAAAAATACCAGTAAATTGGTTCTGGCAATTTACCAGTATGAGAAGTAACATTTCCAGTAAATTACCAGCATGATGCTGATGATGATGTTTACTGTAAGCTCTGCTGCTTTTTAATAGTTTTTCTATGTAAATATGCAATAGATGGACATCTTTGACTTTTGCACCGTGTTTCGCCACTTTTTCTGCGTTTTTACACTTGAGACCCTGTCTTCTTTTTTATTCATCAGCGCTGCGGCTCTGCAGTTGGATAGCTACTATTATGTGTCTTGTGTTTTTAATAGCAAAAACGCGTTCTGTGTGATCATCCTCTTACGCCTGTCACTCAAGTCAAAAAAATTTGTCAAATTAAACTGATAGTTGAAACTAAAGAGCTTCACCTTATAGGCGAATATGAAGACAACTGGATGCTGATGTGTGAATGGTCTCTTAACGGTAAAAAGCCAGAATGCTGTTGCTTGTGTGAACAGCATATTTGTGTATTTAGCAGTAAAGTAATTCTGGTAATTTTACAGTAATTTACTGGGATTACTGTGTGAAAGGGTCTTATGTCTTCCATCCGGTGACGGTGAGACAGTAACAGATACATTGTTCCGTTCTCCAGTCTGTCCAAAGAGACTGTAACAGATACAACGTTCTGAGTCTCTGGCCTGTGCAGGAAGAGACAGCAACAGATTCCATGCTCTGAGTCTACAGCTTGTGAGGCAGCAACAGATATAACCACATTCTGAGCTTCCAGAACAAACACTATGTTCAGAGTCTTTGTCCAGAGTGGCAATAACAACTGCTGCACGTCCAGAATCTCCCTGCCAGAGAGATAAAAGGGGATTGACCAAGTTCCGAGTCTCTGGCACAGAGAAGCAGAAGACATACAGACACATTTGCAACAAGGTTAAAGGGGTAGTTCACCCAAAAATGAAAATTCTGTCATTTATTACTTACCCTCATGCCGTTCCACACCCGTAAGACATTCGTTCATCTTCGGAACACAAATTAAGATATTTTAGTTGAAATCCGATGTTTCCGTGAGGCCTTCATAGGGAGCAATGACATTTCCTCTCTCAAGATCCATAAAGGTACTAAAAACACATCTAAATCAATTAATGTGAGTACATTGGTTCAATATTAATATTATAAAGCGACGAGAATATTTTTGGAGCGCCAAAAAAACTAAATAACGACTTATTTAGTGATGGCCGATTTCAAAACAATGCTTCAGGAAGCTTCGGAGCATAAATTAATCAGTGTATCGAATCTGCTGTTTGGAGCGGCAAAGTCACGTGATTTCAGCCGTTAGCAGTTTGACACGCGATCTGAATCATGATTCGATACACTGATTCATTTGTGCTCCGATGCTTCATGAAGCAGTGTTTTGAAATCGGCCATCACTTTATAAGTCGTTATTTTGTTTTTTTGGCGCACCAAAAATATTCTCGTCGCTTTATAATATTAATATTGAACCACTGTACTCACATGAACCGATTTAAATATGTTTTTAGTACCTTTATGGATCTTGAGAGAGGAAAGTCATTGCTCCCTATGAAGGCCTCACGGAGCCATCGGATTTCAACTAAAATATCTTAATTTGTGTTCTTACAGGTGTGGAACGGCATGAGGGTAAGTAATAAATGACAGAATTTTCATTTTTGGGTGACATAACCCTTTAAGCACCGGCGAGTAATCCTTCACTCCAAGATACTTTTGTCTGCATGTTTCAGATTGTTAAGGACCTTATGCACCTAATTCAGGGCCTCATCTGCGTGTTCCAGATTTTTTGTCATTCAGGAGATCAGCATCCCACAGAGCTTCACTTTCAAGGCTATTGAAAAGGATTCCGGCTCCTTTCCCCACTGTATTATTGCCCAATGCCCAGCACAACCAGTGGAAGAAGTCATCGCCATTTCACTGCTCACTCGACCACGTAGAACGTAAATATCACTTCACTAAACCTCTTTCCAGAGACCTTGGCATGTATATTATCAGTATATGATTTTCTAATTTACATTACATTTAATTTAGATGATACCAGTTAATAATTTAATAATCTTTCATTCATTTGTTGGATGCATTATAAGGTTCTTATTTGGTCCTTATTAGTTTCAACAGTTTATCTTTCTATAAGATAACATAACTGCCACTCCCAGCTAATTTTTTCAGCAATTTACAGCTATTTTTATTTGTTCAACAATTGTTGATTGTTCTTTACTTTCATGGAGAAATTCCTGTTTGGTGTCCTGCAATATGAGAAGGAAAGATTCATCTGACACTCTCACACTCACTTTAAGTGACTTGTGACTAAAATGCGAAACATTTTGGTAGCACCCCTACATAACTGGTGCCTAGTGTGAGGTTAAGTTAAACTGTTACAATAGTTACAGAACAAAACTGGGCATCATACACTAAACGACTTTGGATCACCCACTGCCAGAATTTTCAAGTAGTTCCGAACACAACAAACTCATACAGAAACATTCACCTTGTTGTCAGGATAATGAAAAAAATATGTTCTAAAATCAGCTCCAAATATCATACATGTTTGATATCCTCTAAATGGATGAAAAACAGTGAAGCTAAAAAAAAAATAAAAAAATCAAAGTCTGTGTATAATACACTCAATTCCAACTGCCCAAAATCTGCAGACTGACTCTGACTTTCGGCGACTAGCGTCAACTCATCCAGATAGCAAATAAGGGCAGAAATTTGTACAAAAGCCATATAGTGTATTCCAGTATTTTAGAGCCATAAAGGTAGTGGACTACATGGATTTAAACATAAACCCTCACTAAATTCATTGTTCATTTATGTACTTTGATAAATGAATCAAGCTGCCAACCTGTCCATATGCAACATAAGTGAATTAACTTATCTTTATCAATTAGCCCAAACGCTATCTCACGACCAATTTGTACGTATTTTACGAGGTGGCTAATTCGTATGAATTCATACGACCTCATAAACCCCAGTGACGGGTAGGTTTAGGGGTGGGGTTTGGTGTAGGTCATTCATATGAATTAATACGAATTCATATGGACAGTCGTGGCCTAATGGATAGAGAGTCGGACTTGTAACCCAAAGGTCATGGGTTCGAGTCTCAGGTCCGGCAGGGATTGTCAGTGAGGGGAGTGAATGTCCAGTGCTCTCCCCACCCTCAATACCACGACTGAGGTGAGACCCTTGAGCAAGGCACCGTACCCCCAACTGCTCCCCGGGCGCCGCAGCAATGGCTGCCCACTGCTCCGGGTGTGTGTTCACTGCTGTGTGTGTGCACTTGGATGGGTTAAATGCAGAGCACAAATTCCGAGTATGGGTCACCACTTCACTCACTCACGAATTAGCCACCTCATAAAATATGTACAAATTGCCGTGAGATCGGGTTGGTTAGCCAACCAAGGTTGTTCACTTTGACAATAAAACACCCCATTACCAAGCACCCAGCCATCTTTTATTTTTAATTTGTATTTGATTTATTTCGCATTTCCTCTTTCTAGTTTTGTTTTGTTTTTTGTTTCTAGCCCTTGTGTTTCCTTTGTTCCTTGTCAGTCGTTCCATGTTCCTTGATGTATTGTGTGTGTTCGTGTTCCCAGTGTTTCTGTTTGGTTTTGCCATGATATTGCAGCCCAAACCATCACTGATCCACTGCCGTGCTTCACTCTGGGCAGCAACAGTCCGGGTGTTAAGCCTCTTTGGGGATTCATCACATCGTAACTCCCATGAATGTGAGAAAGACTGTGAAGGTGGACTCATCAAAGAACAATACATGTTTACATTGTCCAAAGACTGAGATTTGCACTGTTGGCACCAATAAAACTGACATTTGACATTGGCATGAGTGAACAAAGGTTTGGCTATAGCAGCCCGACCATGAATATTGATTGTGTGGAGCTCCCAATGAACAGTTTTGGTGGAAACAGGAGAGTCAAACAGTCACTCCTGTTGGATATGGTACGTCCTGATATACCGACATTATCTTGGATACCATAGCTCTCGATACCTCACAAAGACTTTGGACACAGATGAGCCAGCGAGACGAGCACCAACAATTTGTCCTCTTTTGAACTCTGATATGTCTCCCATTATGTTGTGCATGTTGTGCATTTTTGCAGTATTTTATGTACAGCTGTGCTATTGCTATTCAACCTTCACACTCTGCTCTTACTGATGGAATGTAAAATCAGTGAAGATTGGCCACCAGGCCACACATACAGGTCCTTCTCAAAAAATTAGCATATTGTGATGAAGTTCATTATTTTCCATAATGTAATGATAAAAATTAAACTTTCATATATTTTAGATTCATTGCACACCAACTGAAATATTTCAGGTCTTTTATTGTTTTAATACTGATGATTTTGGCATACAGCTCATGAAAACCCAAAATTCCTATCTCAAAAAATTAGCATATTTCATCCGACCAATAAAAGAAAAGTGTTTTTAATACAAAAAAAGTCAACCTTCAAATAATTATGTTCAGTTATGCACTCAATACTTGGTCGGGAATCCTTTTGCAGAAATGACTGCTTCAATGCGGCGTGGCATGGAGGCAATCAGCCTGTGGCACTGCTGAGGTGTTATGGAGGCCCAGGATGCTTCGATAGCGGCCTTAAGCTCATCCAGAGTGTTGGGTCTTGCGTCTCTCAACTTTCTCTTCACAATATCCCACAGATTCTCTATGGGGTTCAGGTCAGGAGAGTTGGCAGGCCAATTGAGCACAGTAATACCATGGTCAGTAAACCATTTACCAGTGGTTTTGGCACTGTGAGCAGGTGCCAGGTCGTGCTGAAAAACGAAATCTTCATCTCCATAAAGCTTTTCAGCAGATGGAAGCATGAAGTGCTCCAAAATCTCCTGATAGCTAGCTGCATTGACCCTGCCCTTGATAAAACACAGTGGACCAACACCAGCAGCTGACATGGCACCCCAGACCATCACTGACTGTGGGAACTTGACACTGGACTTCAGGCATTTTGGCATTTCCTTCTCCCCAGTCTTCCTCCAGACTCTGGCACCTTGATTTCCGAATGACTTTGGACCACTGAGCAACAGTCCAGTGCTGCTTCTCTGTAGCCCAGGTCAGGCGCTTCTGCCGCTGTTTCTGGTTCAAAAGTGGCTTGACCTGGGGAATGCGGCACCTGTAGCCCATTTCCTGCACACGCCTGTGCACGGTGGCTCTGGATGTTTCTACTCCAGACTCAGTCCACTGCTTCCGCAGGTCCCCCAAGGTCTGGAATCGGTCCTTCTCCACAATCTTCCTCAGGGTCCGGTCACCTCTTCTCGTTGTGCAGCGTTTTTTGCCACACTTTTTCCTTCCCACAGACTTCCCACTGAGGTGCCTTGATACAGCACTCTGGGAACAGCCTATTCGTTCAGAAATTTCTTTCTGTGTCTTACCCTCTCGCTTGAGGGTGTCAATGATGGCCTTCTGGACAGCAGTCAGGTCGGCAGTCTTACCCATGATTGCGGTTTTGAGTAATGAACCAGGCTGGGAGTTTTTAAAAGCCTCAGGAATCTTTTGCAGGTGTTTAGAGTTAATTAGTTGATTCAGATGATTAGGTTAATAGCTCGTTTAGAGAACCTTTTCATGATATGCTAATTTTTTGAGATAGGAATTTTGGGTTTTCATGAGCTGTATGCCAAAATCATCAGTATTAAAACAATAAAAGACCTGAAATATTTCAGTTGGTGTGCAATGAATCTAAAATATATGAAAGTTTAATTTTTATCATTACATTATGAAAAATAATGAACTTTATCACAATATGCTAATTTTTTGAGAAGGACCTGTATATTGGCGTGAAACCTCCAACACTATACTGCCCAGTGTTTCAGTTTCATTGTCCAACCCCAGTATGTTAGGTAATAATAGTAAATTAAATGTGATAAACAGGCAATAAGCTTTATAATGTCAGTTACGTAAGTGACAGTGCCTATAAATTTATATTTATACTCCAATTGAGGCCTATTACACAGATACCTTTATCAAAACAACCTAATATTTAATCTATTTTCTATGCAGGGTAGAGTCAAAATGGCTATCACGGCCCTCTTGCACAAAGACTTCATGTAAGAAATGCTCAAGATAATAGACACATTCTCTCTTGTGTGAGATAATAGCAGTTTGCTGACATGGTGTCTCATGTTTTAGTGACTTTAAAATACAATGACATTTCTAGTAATTGATTGGTAATTGTAAAACAGACGTACAAAAAACATCTGTAAAAAAAGAAGCTAAGATGGACAGAAGAAAACATGGAAATAGGTCAAACGTGTTCCTAGTTTACAGTGCATAACACTTACAGCAAAATTTTAAGCATTACAATGCTCATTCCAAATGGGGTGAATGTAAAGTACAAAGAGATAAAATGGTAATTAGAAGAGAGATAAATGATAAGCTTTGATCCTTGAATCATGCAAGGCAAGATGTTTTTTTAGTAGGAAATGTCTTGTTGCATAATAATGAAATAATACCATTTTTAACATTTAGGAATTTCATTACTGTCTTACTTTTTAAAGCTTGGTCCATCTCTTTTCTGCTTCACTTGTTTTGTGTTACTGTGTTCAATACAAATACGTGTTTTTGATGTTATTGATGTATTTGTCTTGATGTTCAAATATGACACTGGTTCTGTGCTTTCACTTAAGTGGCAAGATCACCCAAACCAATGGACCACATTCATTTTTAACAAACCCATTTTGAATTATAGCAGATATTGTCCTTTTGGAACCTTAATCATGCAACGTGGAATGGAATGCTGCGATAAACAAGTATCTGAAGAGAAGAACTTTGGACACAGGCTGCCAATTCACCTGTTCATAGGTGAATTGGCTATTAACATGACTGTGATCCAAGTCATATAAATACCAGCTGCTTCGAAAACTCTCATTACAGAACACAGTGGAAGATCTGTCTGGTGTACTGTCCAAAACCAATCATGAAGTTTGTGGCTGTAATCCTTGCTCTCGCTATAATTTCAGGTAAGCAACAATCAACAATGCCAATCTTCACAAATTCAAACCATAAGCTGGCTCAGCAGAGGCTGATAGTTTGATTTGATACATAGAGCATTCTTAGAACTTGGATTACTTTCATTGGCCAGATCATTTGAATGGATTATGTGATGGTGAGACCTTGGCCATACAGAAGATGCATCTACAACAATGTACCAACTGCATTATATTTCAAGCGCTAAAGAATATTTGTGCTCCATTCTGACTTTGCAGGCTGCCAGGGGAACTTCCTGTTTCAGGATGAGCCAAAGAACCGCTGGGAAGAGGCAGTGGATCAGTTCTGGAACCATGTGTCTGAGCTGACCTCTAGGGCTGAGGAGATGAGGGACAACATCAAGGCCACCCAGCTCGGCAGAGAATTAGAGTGAGTAAATGCTACAAAACATCACCACAGAGCAAACATCTGAGCAGCTCAATTTGCAAAGTTGCAGAAAAGATGAGACTGAGTGGAAATTGAAGTCCAGTTTCAAGAAAGCTGATTTATGATACTGAAATTCATTTCAAATTCTTTGCAGCACACTGATCGGTGACACCATGATGGAGCTGCAAATGTATAAAGATGACGTGCACTCCAAACTGGGCCCCTATGCGCAGGAGACTGCCCAGAAATTCAATGAAGATCTGCAACTTTTGGCCAGTAAACTCCGCACACACATGGAGGAAGCTAGGGATCGCGTCACTGAATACACCCAGGAGCTCCAGACTATGGTGCAACAGAACGCTGAAGATGTCAAGAACAGGGCCAACACCTATGCCAAGAAATTAAGGAAACGTTTTAACAAAGACATCCAAGAGATCAACAAGTAAGTCATGGTATTAAACTTAATTATAAATAGGTTAGTTTCTGTGATTGATTCTGATTGGTCAATAGCTGTGTTTTATTCACGATAAAACATGACTATGACCGCTTCACCCAACGGTTCTGTGTATCACTACACAACACCCTTAGCAACCACTCTTAGCAATGTAAACTGTTTGTTCTCAGTTGATATTGTTCACTGAAGCTTACTGTATTATGTAGAAGAGTATTGTGAGAAAGAGATCGATTGAGCGAGTTTATTACCTGCATTTAGATTTAGCATTTTCCTTCAGGTCAGTCCTATGTTCATAATAAAAAATCTGTTTAAATGTCCGATGTATTATCTTGTCCTTTTAACAGTTAAGGGGTTTTCCTGTGACTGACAGCGCTAGTCAAAGCATTTATCAGTTATGTCTTGTTCCGTGTTCTCAACAATTCAGTCTTTTCAATGTAAAAGTCTTTGCTACGGACTGACACACTCATATAGACAATCTTTGCCGCCATCTAATGGCTAATAATGTAACTTCTGTTGCTGTTCACGGTCAGGGACTATTTTTTCCGGCAGAAGGAAGGCTTTTAGTGAAAGTTTACTTCATGAAAGTTGCATTGATACATATTTTTGGCTTTAATATTTGTATTGTGTGGTAACTGTTTTATAAAAGCAATAAGGTACTCAAGGCTAGTGCTGTATCGTGAATAAGTCACAGATGAAGGGGTTGCAGGCACTCCGCTTCGAATCGTGCATAACGAGTTTTTAGATAAAAAAAAAAAAAAAACTTGTATATGCATTTACAAAATATATTTTATACAAAAATTGCATATATAAAGTTATATTACAATATTCTATGAAAACCTAAATTTTGAGCAATTTTTCTGAATGTCCCTCTGATCTAAAGGAAAATGGAAACATACTTTGCGGAGGTTCGCTCTCGTGCTTCTCAGAGTATGGAGGATATGAAGGATCGTCTTGAGCCTTACTTCACTGCAATGCATCAGCGTGCTGAAGAGAAGCTGACAACTCTGGGAGAACTGCTGAGAAGCCAGGGTGAAGGAATAAAAGAGAAACTGGAATCACAAATACAGGACCTCAGAGAGACATTTGAGAAGACCACAGAAAATATGCGTAACACTGTTCAGGATAAGGCAGAGGAGCTACAAAATTGGTTTGAGCCCTATGTCTCTCAAGTCCAGAAGCAACTGGAGACAGTCTGGGAGGGCTTTAATACAAGTGCATAAGACTGAGGTCTCATAGAAAAATGATTGGATTTACTTTTTCATTTTGCTTACAGAAATGAAAGTATTGAAAGTGTAAAAGTAAAGAGTGAAATATACCATTAGTACCACATGTATGTAGCTACAGATGTAGACTATGTAATATAAAGCTTAATAAAAACAGCATGTACCAATGAGAATGAGTATCCTTGTTATACATATATTGTTAGTACATTGGTCAATGACATCACTAATTTTTTCCTGAATCTATTAATTTATTCAAAAATAAATTACAAATACAATTATATGATAAACATATTTTAATTTCTGAATTATCATATCATTCAAGTCATGTAACTGTCCGGATATATTTATATATATTAAAAGGCTGGATTATTATTATTTTTTTTGCATATTGGCATACATAGTTTGGCACATTGTTTAATTATTATTATTATTATTAATAAAATAAGCAGTGTTTTAACATGTTAAAGGGATAGTTCACCCAAAAATGAAAACTGTTATCATTTACTCACCTTTATGTTGTTCCAAACTCGCATGAATTTCTTTCTTCTGTTGAACACAAAGGAAGATATTTTGGAGAATGTCGATAACCAGACAATTGATGGTAGCCATCGTCTTCCATAGTAGGAAAAAAAATACTATGGAAGTCAATGGCTACCATCAACTGTCTGGTTATCGACATTCTTCAAAAATATCTTCTTTTGTGTTCAACAGAAGAAAGGGGACACTTGACATTTAATATTTAACAGTGTTCTGATCTGCCTGCATTGACACCATTGTATGCGAACTGAGCTGAGCTGGATGATGGCATCACTGTTTACTCCAGTGCTGATATAGATAAATTAACTAAATAAATAACTATTGTTTCTTACATCGGAATGAATCAATACTGAATTTACTTAAGATGGATACTGACACCATTTTCTTTAAGAGCTGCTGTGCAGCCAAAATTATATACCAGTTATCACTGTAAAGCTGCTTTGGCACAGTCTGCATTGTAAAAGCGCTATATAAATAAAGGTGACTAGAAAGAAACACATACAGGTTTGGAACAACATAATGATGACAGAATTTTCATTTTTAGGGGGAAAAATCCCCTTTTTCTTTTCTTTTTTTAAGAAGATGTAACGTTAGGCCTACGTTTTCAAACCAACATAAAAAGAATAGAACGTTTTTGAACTAGATTTTAAATATCAAATATCATTTGACATTGACCCTAATAATATAATACGATATATTGTGTGGGTATTTCCAAAACAATATATTTCAGTTTTATGCACACCCCAGTACAACACATAAATGAAATCCCGATAAGTCTCCCACACTACACGGACCTCTCGGTCTTCCGGTCTATTACGGATGTTGTGTTTGGATACACCAGAACCCCACAACAGACCACCACGAGGAAAATAAGCAAATGTATTAAACACGAAAGATAATTTACACGACAATAATATTCGTACAGTAACAACGCTCTAAGATTAACTTCTAAGAGTAAATGATAAATAACCGCGAGCGAGCCATGGATTAAGGGCGCCGACCGCATAGGTAAGTGCACGAGCCCACTGTGTTTTCACCCAGTGGATTTACTTATTTATTTATTAATTAAAGAATACAAAAATGCTTACCAGAACTGCTTTAAAGTGTTTATCGTGCAGACGACTTACTGGGTTTTTTCCAGGGCATGCAGATAAGTCGTGTTTAATGCATGTTTTTATAAATCCAGCAAGGTTTAGTTTGCAAGTTAGCATACAGCTAAGATTCAAGCGCGACAAACAAACTTAGTCAAACAAAACTTTCGAATTAATATTTGTGCAATAGAAGTATACGCCTTTGGGGAATATCTTACGGTCGACTGCACAAGAAACTGATCACATTGAATCCCCCCTCCCGTTTTGTAAGCAATTTAACGTTAGTTCCGTTCATTAACATTATTCCTCCCCATGTGCTTTTAAAATTAACATGAAAAAAATCACTATGAGATTGATACTAACGAAAAATGTTTTAATTATTATTTTATTTTTCTATCAACATTATATTCTGTGCAGTTGCTTTTGTCAGGATGCATATTTAGTCAATCCTGGTTTGAATTTCTGCCTGAGCTTAATATTTAATTTTACATAAGTAACAGAAACCTTTTAACCAAAACAAGTAACTTTTGGTGTATACAAGATGGCATCAACAAATATATATATAATCATGATTGTGTTTTTCTATCGATGTATTAATTCATCCGTTTGCACCCTGGAGATACAAAAAATCTTAGAAAAAAAATCGAAGAAAATTTAGTTGAAACTAAAATTGAATAGAAGTTATAGTTAAAAGGATGAAAACAAAGATGTTACAAAAATGTGGCTTACCTTTACTTCCTTACTCCATAGAGGAATGTGTTGGGGCAGTTTCAGACTTGAGAATATTGCCATGTAAGACAGAGAAGGTGCAGGCATGGAGATTAAAATTAAATAAATTAAAGGACAGTATTATTATTTTATGGAGCAGTCAAGATGGTCATTTTCGTTTGCTAAAATTTAAGGTCTAACAGTGTGTTCTTTTTTTCTGACACTTAAAGGGTCATGAAATCCTAAAACACATTTTTTAAGATGTTAACAGATATGTTCTGGTTGAACATCATTGAAAACAACAATAGCACTCATTGGCCCGGTTTCACAGAAAGTGCTTTGATTAAGCCAGGATTTGGCCTTAGTTCAATTAGGGCATTTAGCTTTTATTAAAGCTTCAGTCAGTAACTTTTTTGGGGGGTTAAAAAATATGCAAAATCATTTTTTGAGCAAGTACATAACCAGCCAGTGTTCAAAACTATCTCCTTACCTTAGCCCGATTCACAACGGTAAACTTGTAATAATGTCCTCTAATCTGAGTGGTACTGGTAGATTTCCACGGGAAATTCGAGCATGCCACCGTTTGTCTTTGTGTCATTATGTCCCATCTGTTTACATAAAGAAGGAATCCCAGCTTGTAGGCTATATCGCATTCATGTGAGGATACACAGTTACGAATGCTGATGTCGCTACCATTAACAATTTAAGAATAAAGTATAACAATAATAATAATTTGCATGGTTTGATGTGATATGAGCTAAGCGAACGTTCGATTTAATCACCATTAGTAGCGCGATTTATTGTAATGCTTTTTTTTCTCAGTTTGTCAAAACAAAAATGGCAGATTTGTTACTTGTTCAGATGACATTTTCCGGTAAAATTCTTATTTTGGTCATACTTCCAAGACTAAGTATAGTACCCACCGGTGCGGTGACTGACAGCCACCCCTCATTCTCCTCAAAACATTAGATTCATCCGCGCTGAGGAGCCGTGCTGATGCACAACCCACGTAAAGATGATAATTCCGCAAATAACTGCAATTGCAGGTTTCAAACAGAGATGGTGACAAAGAGGCAAAACTTATGGACTGCAGCTTTAATATGCCTTAGAAAAAAACATTACTGGTGTGCATCTTGAGACAAAACAATGACAATATTAAGAGATGTCAGTGCAAGTTGCTTTCAGTTAAAACAGCTCAAACATGCATTTTAGTGTGGGACTAGGCTTAAAGGGATAGTTTACCCAAAAAATGAAAATTAGACTATCCTATGATTTACTCAAGCTCAAGCCATTCTGGGTGTATATGACTATCTTCTTTCAGACTAACACAATCAGAGTTATATTAAAATATATTCTGGCTCTTCCAAGCTTTATAATGGTAGTGAAGGGGGCGTGAGATTTTGAAGCCCAAAAAAAGTTCATCCGTCATAAAAAGTAATCCATACGGCTCCAGGGGGTTAATAAAGGCCTTCTGAAGCGAAGCGAAGCGATTGAGTTTTTGTAAGAAAAATATCCATATTTAAAACTACTAATAACTAGCTTCTGGCAGATGTTCGTACGCATCGATTTGCGATGAAAGAGTAACCCCTGACCCGACGCATGATGCATTGACGAATGCAAAAGCGGATAGAGCAAAACAAAACACTGGTCATGAATTAGAAGTCTAAAACGAGAATTTTTAAAGATAAATGTCAGAGAATTTCTATTTAAGAGAAGAAAATCTTGATTTTGTTGCCCAGCCCTATTTGTTTGAACCGCTAGGGGCGTCTAAACCTATGCTAGTACTACATCCTACATCGTGTCAAAGGTTAACTCTTTCGCCGTAAATCAATGCGTACAGCTGTCTGCCGGAAGCTAGTTATTATAGTTAATAAAGTTTTAAATATGGATATTTTTCTTACAAAAACCCATCGCTTCGCTTCAGAAGGATTTTATTAACCCCCTGGAGCCGGATCACTTTTATAATGATTGGATTAACTTTTTTTGGGCTTCAAAATCTCACGCCCCCTTCACTACCATTATAAAGCTTGGAAGAGCCAGGATATATTTTAATATATCTCTGATTGTGTTCATCTGAAAGAAGATGGTCATATATACCTGGGATGGCTTGAGGGTGAGTAAATCATGGGATAATTTTTGGGTGAACTATCCTTTTAAGCCTTGTCTGTGACACCAGGGGTATATGTTTATTAGTAAAGTAAAAGTGGCTATTTTTTCGTTTTTCTGAGCTTATTTCGATCTTTGGGTTTAAAAAGCAAAGATGAATCAACATCACAAAGTGGGGTATATGTGTTCATTCAGAGTAGTGCTTGGCTGCTGTGGCTGGAGAGTACACGTGTACATCAGTTCCTCCGTAATATTCATGAGACTAAACTCTTTTAATCCAATCACTGCACTGTGTTACACATTAGATAGTGGAGAATTTAAATGCCTAACAAGATCGGTTGGCATTGTTTGTAAAGGAAAGGCAGAACAGACACAAAACAAATGAGAATTAGTAAATGCAGTAGAAAATACAATAATAGTGGCACAAAATGGAATGAATATGCATAAACATTCTATGTTTGTTTTGTTTAACACAATATATATCATGTTTTGCCTTGTTTGTTTCCTGAAAATATATTTTGATTTATTGTTTTGCTAAAATTTTAGCATTTATTTAGCTTAAAACTAAATCTAAACTATTTCCCCCCCTCACAGGCATTTTATGAGAACTTTTCAAATCAGATCAACCATTTGGGTACCATGGATGGCGAGTTACCACCATGGAATAAACATGGAAGCCATAACAGCAGGGTTCCCTATAATATAGCAGGGGAAGATCAGGAGGTAGGTTACAGTAATTATATTTCTGTACATTATGATAAAGTAATGACTGAGGGAAATTATGGAGAAAGAGCAGAAGAGTTCTCTCACAGTACCTGGCTCCAAACACAGCCAAAGGTAAGTGATATATCGGTTGTGAGGCTGAATAGCAACATTGTTAGGTTGCATCCAGCTCCTCACTTCTAAACTTAACTATCTCTTTTTTTATTATTTTTTTTAGGATAATGACTTGATAGGGGACAGCTTTGCTGCTGGAGAACCCATGTCATCGCTGTCATCTTGTATGAGTGGTGCATTTAAAGCTTTGTTACCAGATTACCATGGAACTTCCTCAGAAATGATGACAAATTCTGTTAAATATTCGTATTCTCCCAATAATCATTGTCTCATCAAACCTGGTGCTGCAGTGGACGAAAAGATAGTGGAGAGAAGGGAAAAAAGCGATTTACTGAAAGACCCTTTGTGTGAAGCATCAACTAGTGTCACACATTTGCTTCTACCCAGATGTGCCCAATATGTGCCACAAGAAAAGGTATGTGACCTCTGCAGCGCATACCCCAAATAAATGTTATTTCTCCATTGTCACCTCCATTATTTTTTTCACAGGACCGAGACGTGGACCAAGGAAACTGTAATTGGACGTCAGTGATCAAAGATGCTCTAGAGATGAGTAATGGAATGGAAATGGAACCGACTTTATCCATGGATGTATGTGGCCCCTTAATGGGCTTCAATGCTGTATATAAAGGACCTGAAACTGAGGCAAAATTTACATTAAGGGATGACTATCAGATAGCAGGATCCAAACTAAATGAGAGACAGGATGGGCAAGGAATGAAAGAAGAACCGGATTCCTTTATGTCAATGTTGTCAGATGGCATCAGTAAAAAGAGAGATGTTCTGGAAATGGTAGGAGCTGATATCAAAAATCTTTTGAATGTAGATTTTATAAAACAGCATGCAAGCAATCAAAGAACAAATAGTCAATTTATTGTCATATTATCTATTTGCAGGGGGAAAATGATGAGCCAAGCATATTAGCTGTAGGATCATCTCTAGGAAAGGAGGAACTTGGAATGACTGGATTCAGAGAAAATGAGCCAGGGTTATTACCAGGATTTAATAGGTGTTCATACACTCCTTTTTCTTCTTCAGAAGGTTTTGTGAAAAGTGAAATATTCCCATGTATTCCTTCGGTCAAGCAGTCTGTTGAACACACCCTCCAAGGAACAACACAAGGATCCGAGTCGTGCAAAGATGTCAGTCCAAAAAAAATGGGCACAGATATTTGCTTCAAACGTGCAAGAGGAAACAATAAAACTGTTCCTGAAGGATCTAATCTATATGGTCTTCATCATCTTGATCTTCAAAAGGACTGTCACCAAGCAGAGATTACAGATGGAAACACTTCAATTAATTACCAGGATCATTCCTTACAGCATGATGTGCAAGACAAGAAGGTAAACACAAGCAATCTGCATGTCTCTGAGACTAAAACAAATAATGCTGAAATCAGTCTAAAGATGGAAACAGATTCTGCCCCTGAAATTTATAACTCTACTTTAGGGTCAGAGACAGTTCCAGATCAAACTGTTGTATCAAACAAAAGTCACCTCGATTATAAATGTAAGGATTCTCAGATAGAACCAGGGGAAAGTGGCAAATTAAATCCAAGTACAGTTATTCTGCCTTGTGATGGAAAGGTACAAAACTCTGAAAAAAATGAAAACGCATTTCTCAACATTACTTCAGAAAGCAGTATTCCTCCACCTACTGAGAATGTTCATGCAGCTCCACCTTCTCCCACTTCAAGGATCGATTGCTCCTCTCAGGCTAACTTACAGAAAGCATTGCAAAAGTGTAAGAAATCAAGAAAAAGAAGAAAATCTGAACTTGAGAAATTAAATGGACCAATATACAAATCTAATAAAAGAGATTGTTCTGTGCATGGAACAGGAATCTCAGACTGTGCTGTCAAACCAGACACAATTGGAAGTGAAGACACTAATCAAGACTTTTCATTGACTAAAAATGCGAGTACTGCACTGAAAGAAGAGGACTTAATTACAAATGGTGTAAACCCACTTTCACCTAGAAGAAAATTACTATGTCATTCACAACTGCGGATGACACAACTTGAGCTAGTGAAAGATACAGCAGAGACCTCACAAAAACCAGATCATAGCTGCTCTGAAACCTCTCAGGTAAAAGCATCTTCAACTGCTAGGATCGACAAGAAGGCTGTTTCTAGAAGGAAACAGAAGAACAGAACAAGGTTAGGTTTAAAAGCAGAAGAGGACTGTACATCACATTTTCAGGTCAGTGATGCCATCCAGGTGAAAGAAGTCAGTAGCCCAGCATTAATCCAACAGGCCAACTCTGGATTAGAGTCCAGTATTCCTGAATGCAGTCCAAAAAAGAAAACATTGCAAACAGAAAAATATGCTCTACTAAAACTACAAAGCAAAGGTGATCCGCATGATGATCCCACAACGTTTTCAGAAGTTGAGGCAGACTTAATGGACTTCAAGAAGCATCAGAAGGTGAGAAGACCTGGTATAAAAGCTTCTAAAGGCAAAAATGACAAGCATGCAACTAGTCTGCTCAATAGTCAGCCTTTACTAGACTCTGTGAGTCAAACAGACTCTGTTTCAACCTCAGTGACTGAATCTTCAAACATTCTAAGCCCTCAGAAAAACCCAAAGAAATCAAGGCAAAAGAAAAGAGCAGATATCAACAAGGCATCAAAATCCCCACAAGAGAATATTCCCATACCGTTATCCAAATCTAAGGAAAATATGTTAATTTCCAACACAAGGACTATGAAAGAAAAAAGATCTGTAAAGAAAGCTACCAGAACAGATGACTGTGACACTACTCTTTTGGACTTACAACCTTCTACAGCCACTCAGGAGCAAACAGATTCTGCTCCAGCTGCGGGAACGGAAGTTGAGTCTCCAGTTTTCAGCACACCGAGGAAGTCGGTGAAAAAGAAATTGTCAAATATTAAACGTAAAGCAGTACATATACCTACAGTTGACCAAACAAAAGCTCAAAGTGTTTTGAATCCACACTCAGAATCTGATGCCAGCATTGTGCAACCAACTATAAGAAGGTTCAGCCCAAGAAAAACACTTGACACATTTTTTTCTCATAACACAGTCAGTGAAACTGTTCATTTGAATCAGTCAGTTTCTTCAGGTGATTCTGCTAAAGTAACTGACATTTCAGGTTTCAGCCAAAAGAACACAGAAAAAACATCAAGTAAAAGGAGAAAGACAAATACCAAATTTATGGAGGCACAAACATCCACTACTAGCCAAAAGGAAGATGTTACTGTACTGCCTTTAGAAGACCTTGCTTTGATTGTGGTTTCAAATCCAGAAAAGATTGTGAAAGTCAAAAAACTTTCTAGAAAAAAAAAGAATGACAACCACTTAAATGATAATTTGGTTGAAGACACATCTTTATTAGCATTTGTGACACAAGAAAATTCTATTTCGCCTTCAAAGGTTGACTCTTCAAGCAGCTTTAGACAAACCAACACACTGAAAAAGCCCAGAAAAAAGACTGTAACCAAAATCAAAAATGAGGCAGAAGAAATACTCTGCGTAAACCAGCATGAAGATTTGGTTGCAATAACCTCAAAACCTAGTGCAAACATAGTGGCCTCCAGTTCACAGATGACTTTAAAAGAAGAAAGACTTGTGGAAAAGGCAATTACAAAGAAAGTGAAAGACAACCACGCAACTGCTCTTTTTGTCATGCAGACTTCTACAGCCACTTTGCAGCACACTGAATGTGTTTCAACTTCATTTGCTCAGAGCACACCAAAAAAATCTAAGAAAATGTCTGACATTCAAGGTGGAGAACTACATACACCTGCAGTTGACCAATCAATGCAACAAAAACTCCATCCATTTGATTCTGCATCAACAACAGAAATTGATAATTCAGATGTCCTAAACCAAAAGAAGATAAAAGTGAAGACGAAAAGACAGAGTAAAAAGGTCACTAAACGCAAAACACATGTTACCCAAGCAATCAGCAGTATTGGAGAACAGTCTTTTCCAGCTGCTGGGCAGCATGAAAATTCAGTTTCAAACAGAAACACAAATTCAAGGTCTAAAGAAATGACAAAGAAACATATGAAAAAGAAAACATCAGCACTAAATGTTCGAAATTCTCAACCAGAGGGCTATGCTGAACATTCTACGGTTTTGCCAGAACTTTTGCCTCCACCAATATCTCTGGGTAAGGATGCAACACAAGACCCTTGCATAAAAACAGATGCTGTGAAAGAATCAGCTGAAAGTCTTGTTGAAAACCAGGTTTTCATCACTACTGAAGATGTCGCATGCTCTCAGAGCTTGCTGAAGAAGGCAAAGAAAACAAAAGGGAAACAATTGCTAGTGCAAAAAGAAGTTAATGAACAAAGCAAGATCCTAGAGCTGGCACACAGAGAAAACAAAATGTCAGATGCGCCATCTGTTATGCGGGAGGTAGCTTCTGAGAATTTTGTAACGTTAGAAGCAGACAGCTGTGACCAGCATTTGAAGGTTGCTAAGAAGAAAGCCAAAAAATCCAAGCAAGTTGCAGAAACGCATGAATTTGCTAATGTTTCTTTGACTCAAGAGACAAACACTGTATCAGATAGGGCAGGTGTCACGGTCACCTTTACACAGATCCAAGATTTCTGTAAACTACCTGATGGTCAGACTGTAGGATCACAGCAGCCTGAAAAAGATGATGATGTGGTTAATCAGAAAGATGTAATCATGGAAGAGAGTAGACTTAAAGACCTCAAAACCACAAAAAACCCTAAAACAAAGAGTAGAAAAACTGGACGAAAGAAGAGGAAGATAGCAGGCCTGTTAACTCAAACAGTTAAAGAAGAGGAACATAAAGATATATCTTATGATAACAGAATTGCCTGTGATTTTCAAAACAACATACAAGTTCAAATTTCTGATAGCTCACAGAGGACAGCAGTTATTCCAGAAGAACCAGTAATAAAATCAAGAAAATCAACCCGCACACAAAAAACTAATTTGGGTTTATTTGTTGAAAATGTGTCAACCCAGGGTTCTTTAGACATCACTGAGTGTAATACAAGGCTTGGAGAGACTCTTTACAGTTCCATGCAGCCTGCTGATTGTGAAAACCAGTACACTGTTAAGGAAAAGTCACCAAGACGAGGAAGACCGCCTTCAATTAAAAGCAAGGAACAGAAGTTATCTATACCACATTTAGAAGATAACGCCTCTCCATCTGTCCAGATCTCAGATCTCTTTTCATGTGAGGACAGCACAGAGACTCTTTCCAGTTCCATGCAACCTGCTGATTGTGAAGACCAGTACAATGTTAAGCAAAAGTCACAAAGACGAGGAAGACCACCTTCAATTAAAAGCAAGGAACAGAAGTTATCTATACCACATTTAGAAGATAATTCCTCTCCATCTGTCCAGATCTCATATCTCACTTCATGTCCGGACAGCACAGAGACTCTTTCCAGTTCCATGCAACCTGCTGATTGCGAAGACCAGTACACTGTTCAGCAAAAGTCAACAAGACGTGGAAGACCCCCCTCAATTAAAAGCAAGAAAAAGAAGTCATCTATAGCACATTTAGAAGGTAATACCTCTCCATCTATACAGATGTCTGATTTCTCTTCATGTCCGGACAGCACAGAGACTCTTTCCAGTTCCATGCAACCTGCTGATTGTGAAGGCCAGTACACTAAGAAAAAGTCACCAAGACGAGGAGGACCCCCCTCAATTAAAAGCAAGAAACGGAAGTTATCTATAGCACATTTAGAAGATAACACCTCTCCATCTGTACAGATCTCAGATCTGTCTTCATGTCAGGACAGCACAGAGACTCTTTCCAATTCCATCCAACTTGATGATTGTGATGGCCAGTACACTAAGCAAAAGTCACCAAGACGAGGAAGACCCCCCTCAAATAAAAACAAGAAACAGAAGTTATCTATAGCACATTTAGAAGATAATACCTCTCCATCTATCCGGATTTCTGATCTCTCTTTATGTCCGGACAGCACAGAGACTCTTTCCAGTTCCATGCAACCTGCTGAATGTGAAGGCCATAACACTGTTAAGCAAAAGTCACCAAAACGAGGAAGACCCCCCTCAACTAAAAGCAAGAAACAGAAGTTATCTATAGGACATTTAGAAGATAACACCTCTCCATCTGTTCAGATGTCAGATCTTTCTTCATGTCAGGACAGCACAGAGACTCTTTCCAGTTCCATGCAAATTGCTGATTGTGAAGGCCAGTACACTGTTAAGCAAAAGTCACCAAGACGAGGAAGACCCCCTTCAATTAAAAACAAGAAACAGAAGTTATCTATAGCCCATTTAGAAGATAACACCTCTCCATCTGTCCAAATCTCAGATCTCTCTTCATGTCAGGACAGCACAGAAAATACTGTCAAAGCAGCTGCAAGTCCAGCGAAGCAGAAAGTTGTCCAGCCCCTTAAAAAGAGAAAGGTAATTAAAGTGGATAATCTAATGGTTACCAAACAATTGGGGACTGATCCCTCAGAATCCCTTCAGAGTGTTACTGATGACTTGTCACACAACATCCCTGCAAATAAGCATAAAAAAGGGAAGAACTTTAAAAGACTCAAGTTACCAAGCTTGAGAGTGTCCAGCAGAACATCTGAACCGTCAGTCAAAGGTTTTCAGAAAGCAGATATACATTCCCTCCCTCAAAATTTCACAAACGATTTCAATGAGAAAGGGAAAACATCTTTGCCTATGCCTGGGACAGTGAAGAAACAAGATGGAGATGTCCTGGCAGATATAAAGATTGAGAATAAGGCAACAGTTAAAGTAGTTAAAAGAGGAAAACGTGGTCGGAAGAGACGAAAAATTAAAGAACCACACCGTGATCTTGTAACTGAACACGAAGAGCTTCAAAGATTAACAACAAAAGGCAAAAATAACAAAAGACAAGATTGTTCTGAACCAGCCAAAAGTTTACTCACTAAGTTTAGTATAACTAATGAATGCTACACTGAGGAACAAAATAGTATGGTTTCATCAGAGAAAAATGATAATAAGAAAACCAAGTTAAGCAGTGTTGAAATGCTCCCAGTCCCAGCAATAACTGTAGGGACCTGTCAGATAACACCAAAAACAGAGGTCCTATGCAGTTCCACTCAGCTGTCCTCCAATTTAATGAAAGAAGTCAAGAACTACAAAGAACATGATGCTGAGCCAAATGGAAATGATTTATTTGCGGTTATTGATAATACAGGACTCTCTGGTGGAGTCTCTAGTGGAATTTGTAACTTAATTTCTAGCAATGTGGTCAAAAAGGAGTCAGAACACATCGAGCTGAAATGTACTCCGGAAACAGATGGACTAGGTGTGAAAATGTCAGGGGAAAACATACCTGACAACTCATCTGAGATAGAAAACACATTTCAAACATCTACAGAACAGAAAGTGGATGGCTTCACACAGGATAGTGAGGAATGTGTTGTAATGCCAAACAAGGTGTCTAATAAGAGAACAGTGAGATCCAAGCCTAAAGAAATAATGAAGAAACCTCTCACGTGCAAATACTGTGGTGTTTCCTTTCGGCACATTACAGCATATGCCATTCATCAACGCATTCATACAGGTGACAAACCCTACAAATGCAAGATCTGTGGAAAAACCTTTGCTCAGCTTTCTAAACTGAAGTCTCACCGTAATGTACATAAACAGGATACCTCTTTTCCTTGTCCTTGCTGTAGCCAAAGATTCTTGCAGAAAGAAGATTTGCTATGTCATTTTCAAGTCCACCTGCAGGAATCAAAAGCAAACAGTGAACCACATAAGGCCATTAAGAGCAACAAAAATACTTCATCAGATGTGTGTTCAGAGACCCCTAACAATTATGGGTGCCTTATTTGCAAGAAAAACTTTGTAAACCACATCAAATTGCAGAATCACATGCAAGCACATGAAGTGGAGAGGCCCTTGACTTGTAAAGACTGTGGGAAGAAGTTTTGGAAACCGTCAAGCCTCGCAGCTCATGAAAAAAGTCACTGGCCTGTTAAACCATATGCATGTTCGATTTGTGGAAAAGGCTTTAACCAGCTGAAGGCCCTAAAAAAACATTCTCAGGACCATGCCGGCGAGACCCCTTTCTCCTGCTTTCACTGCAGTCATGCATTCAGTGCCCTGTCTGAACTTAGGATGCACCAGGCATCAAAAACTTGCATTGCAAGGAAGAACGATGAGGCAGGCGGTAACATTGAGGGCTTTATTGTAAGTCAAGGAGTTGATGGTCAAGTGAACACACCAGTATTCTTCAAGTGCCAAATATGCAAACAGCTTTTCAGGAAATGGTGCCAATACACTATTCACCTTCAAACACACACCAGTTCTCCCCCATACATTTGTTTTTCTTGTGGTCAGTGTTATGAGAAGGATTCAGAAATGAATATTCATTGTGAGGTTTGTTGCCAGTCAAGTGGGGAGGAGCAAATTTGTGGGGCGTCACTCTCTGAAATAATGCAAAGTGTTACCCAAGCCTACCCTTTAAAGTGTACCTCATCTCAGACTCTACCAAGTACAGGATTTCAGCTGAATTCCCAAACGCAGACCAGCTCAGAACAACTCCCGCAGCTGCCTCAATCGATGGATGGGGTACCTACACAAACAAGAGAGACAGATCTTTCACAACTTCCTAAAACTTGTTCTACCCAGTCACCCATTAAGCTCCCAATTGCTCAATCACCCAGTCATTCTGATGTTGGCTGTACTTCCACAAGTAGCTCTCTAGAATGCATTGAAATCACTCAGAGTCTTTGGAAATTTAAGTGTTCACGTTGTGGTCAGCGATTCGAGCAGTACAGGACTTTGAGTGCTCATCTGAAAATGCATGCTCCTGGTTTCAGATATACCTGTGCACATTGTGGACAGTTCTTTGAAAGGTGGAGTAAACTATGGCTACATCAGCGACGTCATCGCCTAAAAAGTCGTCGTTACTCTTGTAATCAGTGCAATCTGCAGTTTCACTTCTTTAGCTCCTTTAAAGAACATATGATCGACCATGCTGGGCAGAGTCCTTATACTTGTCCGCTCTGTCCCAAAACCTTCATTCAGGAGGCAAGCTTACATGCTCACCAATGTGAGTCTCATAAACTTTGTAAAAGTCTCAAATGTGATGTCTGTTCTAAGACTTTCAGTAGTTTAACAAACTTAATCAAGCACAGTCTTCTGCACAATGGTTCTACCTCTCACATTTGTCTCCCTTGCAATCTCTCATTCACAAATACAAGAGTCTTAAAGGAACACTTGAAAACGCACACCACATCCCATAGACCGGCCCTCCCTGATATCCCATCAGAGCCACTCGATTTTCCTCACAAATGCAAGAGGTGTAAAGCTAGCTTTTCTACGGGAGATTTGCTGTACGCTCATCAGATACGGCACTCCAGAGATGCAAAGACAGATGCCTGTCCAACATTAGTACCTACCTCAAAATTGTCAGATTCTTGTTGTAGTGGCACAACATCTACCCCATCCACCACTCGAAGGAATCATATATCAAACCTCAAACTTGATGGCATACCCGATGATGAAAGCTTGTATGTTTATTCCCACCCTGACAGGCTCTATGTGCCCCCTAGTCGCAGAGTACAGATTCCAGTCATTAATTTGGACCCTGATGAACATGAGGTCTCAGACTCTCAGAATACCAGTCCTGAACTTCCAAACAGTGAAATCACTGCTCAGTCTGACAGCACACATCTACCTCAGGCCACATCAGGTCAGGAAACCACCAACCTAAATTTAAGTGAAAGCATAAAGGAGATGGCTAATGGTAAATGTAATTACAGCCGCAGGAATCAGAGATCTAGATTTGTGGAGACAAGTGTTGATATGGAGATGGAAACAACTGCTCACGAAGAGTCAGAGAGTTTTGAATGTGCAGACTGCACTGAAAAACTTAGCAGCGTGTTGAGCCTTTATGAACATTATATACTTCATGCAATCGGAGATACATATGTACATTGATAATGTTGGAAGGTAAAAGGTTTCCCATGTATTTACATTTTAAATGAATGTTTATAACAAATGTTGACAGTTTTCCAGTCCCACTGTTTTACACTTTGTTTTTGCATGTTTAAAGCAAATATTGGCAAAATGTTTTTTTTTTTTAATATCTTGTGAAGAGGGTGGAAAAAAGGAGCATTACCATACCTCTTTCTTCTAACATGCTCTTTGAACCCTCAGGTTTTAGTTTAGAGTTGTTACCCACTAGCCATTCCTAGAGACTGTACTGCAAGGGTCATGTCACTATGCCTTATCTAAAGTCATCTCTGTACTGCCCATTTTTCATCTTGATATCTTCATTTGTGCCTTCAATGAAAGGTTCTGTAAAGGATCTGTAAATAGCTATAATAAAACTGCATATCTACACAACCTGCTAGTCCTCCCCTGTAAAAAATTGTACTGGTCGCTTTCAACATTCCAAATTGAAATTTGCAACATTGAGAGGTGGTTAAATATAGGTTAACCTAAAGGTTTCATATGGGAATGTCTGGATGTAACAAAATATACTGTATATTGTAAAAAAAAATTAAAAATGTGTAGATCTTGAGAACATTAGAATATTTCTGGGGGAAATGTTTGCTTTTGCAAATATTACTTTAAGAATTATATGCTTTTCATTGTATTAGTTTTTCTTAAATAAAACATACTACTTGTCATGTGTAATATTTTCATTGTATTGTCAAAAGTCTGACAAGCCAAGGTAAAACATTTCTTAGCAAAATAAGGACCTGTAAGGCTTCTGATCAGATGTAATATTTTAATGGCAATAGAAAAAAAAGCAAAAACCATTCAGATTACATTTGCATGGGGTTATCAAATATTTAATCAATTGTGCACAGAGCAAAAGGGGAAAAAGCAAGCCATGTGTGAATTTTTGAGGTACCACACAACATTGCAGTAATTTGGTAGTTAATGTCTGATAACATCTCCATATGCATCTAAAACTGCTTTTATAAGGACTTCAGCTGGCCACTTCTTGAATTCAAGTCATTTCTGCTTTTCATTGTCAAATGGCTTGTACATCAATCACAATCAGTCACAGAACACTGTTGAATTTATTTCTTCTTCTCCTCATCTTTTTTCCCCTCTTGTTTGTTACCACTCTGAGAGGCCAGGGAGCCCATGGCATTGCGGATGGCCTCATTGTTGGGGTCAACACCAGGTAGATTCTCCAGGACACTTTGGAGGAATTCTGGGTCCTGCATTACATCATAATCATCCTCTTCCTGTAGAATCAGTCAAAAAGTGTAAGGGAAAAGACAAGTCAGCTTGGAATATAAGGGAATAAATAATGTTCTGTCAAGAGGAAAAGACCTGAGAATATCTATAATGAACAAAAATAAATAAATTATCAGTTGATTACTGTTCAGCAATTTGAAACTATTTTTTTTAGTTTACAGAGACTGATGAGCAAAGCAGACAATATTTTTAATTACCTTAGATTCCGCAGTGTCCATTGGAGCTCCCGTATCCATTGATTCTCCAAATTCTGACAGAGGGATGAGCAATATTTCATTCTATGTCAAGCACACAAAGTATGTTCTTCTAAGATTAACAAGGTACAAGAGGGAGGCACAAACCTCCACCTGCCAGGGACATCTGCATGGCATAGGCTATCTGCTCCTCCTCTGTCATGCTGCTGAAGTCTGGAAGTGCTGCCACACCACTCTCAGGCTGAGAGGTAGACATCTTCAAAAGAGCTTCCTCTGATTCTGAGGGGGAGAATAAAAGTGACTGTCTGCAATGAGAATCAACTTTAAGGAAAAAAGAAAGGCTGCACAAAAGCATCAACTGATTCTGCATTTTTAAAAAGTTATTCAGGATCGTTTTAATGACACGAAAGACAGAAGACAAGAAATTATATATATACACAGCTATGGAAAAAATTAAATCTCTTAATTTTTTCCATAGCTGTATATACATATTAGTCAAACCAAAATTTATTCAGACACCTTGAACATTTCATTCATTACAGTTTATTCACTATAGTTTAAAAAAGGGTAATAAAATATGACAAGATCTCAAGAGTTAAACTGTCAGAAAAAATTAATCTCAATTATATCAGATGATACTTTAGCAAAACATGGTCAGGTCAAAGTGTCTGAATAATTATGTCACAGTTTATTTTGCTATCCTCACTTGCATAAATAAACTATAGTGTCCTGCACCCACTAGTAAAAATATATCAAAAATGTCTGAATAACTTTTGGTTTGACAGTATATATTAGCTGCCAGATGGTGTAGTTACAGCATCTACCAGCAGGGGTGAACTGGGTCATGATAACTAGCCAAATCATAATACTTTGGCTCAAACCTGCAATCTTCCAATTACTTGCCCAGAACCCCTGTGCCCACCATCCTTCCTTCACTATTTCAAAGATCCATACATGTCTTTACCGTCAGCGGTTGAGGAGGGAATGCCAGCCTCAGCTGCTGATTGGGCAGCCGCCCTACGAGCCTCTTCTTCCTGCCTCTGCCTTTGTTCCTCCATAGATACACGCAGTGCCTGTATATCAAAAGCAACTCAAATAAACATCTCCCCTTTCAATGTCATCAGAATAGATTTCAAGTGAGATTGCATTAAACATTCTAAAATTGTTGCTAATTGCTTTGATCATCTGAATCAATGTTTAAAGGGTTAGTTCCCCCCAAAATGAAAATTCTGTCATTACACACCCTCATGTCGTTCCACACCCATAAGACCTTCGTTCATCTTCGGAACACAAATGAAGATCTTATGCTGTCAGATTTCCTTCCATTGACTGCCTTTGTAACTACCACTTTGATGCTTCAAAAAGTTCATAAAGAGATTGGAAAACTAATCCATATGAATCGAGCGGTGTAGTCCAAATTTTCGGAAGAGACTCAATTTCTTTATATGATGGACAGATTTAATTTAGGCTTTTACTCACATGTAAACATTGATCAGCGAACATAAGCAGAAGCTCAACCTAACCTGAATAATGCAAAAGAACAAACCTCTTCCGGAAGTCTTACGGGTGTGGAACGACATGAGGGTGAGTAATTAATGACAGAATTTACATTTTGGGGTGAACTAACCCTTTAAGTTGGGGAAATTATAATTCAGTAATGCTGCTGAAGTTGTAAGGCATGCACAAACAAACAAGAGCAATGCTAAAGTACCACAGAGCTTTAATGTTCACCTATTTTGAGAAATGATGCACCGAAATTAAAGTTCTGGGCCGAGATTGAAAATCCAGGATGCACTTGGCCGAAAAATTGAAACCAAAAATATATAATAATTTTAACTTATTTTAACTTATTTAGACTTTAATTTCATAAATTTCACCTAAACACCAGAATAAACGTGTATTTATTAATCCAAAAATAGAATAATAGAATTATATTTCTACTTCAGTTTTTAGGTGAAATATAAACCATGGCTGCAATAAGTTTTTTCAAGATAGATTTATTCAGACATACATTAAATAATGAAGACATCACTGCCAGGTTAAGTAAAAATATAATGAATATGTAATACAGTGCATATATTTAGCAAAATTCTGCTCTCTAGAGTAATTTTTTTCTAGCTAACTAACGAGACAGACACTGAATGGCTATTTCCTGAGGTAAATGTAATGTTAAAGAGATCAGTATCGGTACTGAAATTTAAAATATGTGTCGCTTTGAGTGCTGTTGAGCAGATCCGTAAACACCTCTGATTGGCCATTTTGTTCATCAGATATGTCTGTGATTGGCTACAATGAACAATGCACGACAGCGTTTGAAAGCACACAGAAGTGTTTGAATTTGAAAGCGGGAGCGTTTGAAAACAGGCGTCTATCAGCGGACTGTGTATCTGTGTAAGCGCTTGGCAAAGAGCTTCATTGATGACTATTCGTTTTTACAGTGTTTATCATTGTAGCCAATCACAGACATATCCGATGAGCCGTGAACACAATGGCCAATCAGAGGTGTTTGCGAATCCGCTCAACAGCGCTCAAAGCATCACATTTTTAAAGTTTCAGTACCGACTAGCTACCGAAGTCGATACTTTTGACAACTCTACGGGACATAATGTTTACAAGCCGTTTTATTGATGTCTTTCCACAGTTGAAACACTGATTCAAAGATTACATTGTACATTTCAGTAAGTCATTCTATATCTTTCAGCATACCTTCCAGTGTTCATTCATGTTTATTTAGTGCTATAACTAGTAGCAAAGAAAGAGGAAGAGAAGATCGGATCATGTGTGCTTGATCCGTGCTGCCGCTTGAACTGATGCAGCTACAGTGATCTGTCACGCTGTATTAAAGAGTGCCAAAACATGATTTATACTTTGAATTCCCTGATAAAATCAACTAAATTTGAAAGTTAAGACTTTGTTTCATATTAAAAGTAACAAAGCACAAAAAATATTGCGATTATTGAATGGCAGGCGTGCTACAAATGTTTAGTGAAGTTTTGTTCATGCATAAACAGAAAACAGCATAGACTAAAAGATCGAACTTGAGATTTAAGAATCCATATCAGTATCGATATAATTGAGAAATTGATGTTGTCAACCCAGCCTTACAGTCAGCTGACACGCTTAACTGTTGTAGTTTATCCACGTTGTGTGCACGAAATAGTGTTAATTTTGTCCTCAAATAGTTTAATTTAGTTTTAGTCATGTGTCAAATGTACTTTTTCAAATTTAGTCAGCCTTGTCCTGTTTTTGTTTTGTCTGGGACTAGGCTTAAGCCTCGTCTGTGAAATCAGGGGTAAATGTCTGGGCATTTTAGACTAGTTTCAGACAATGAAAACTCACACTTTTTTCAAGCTGCATAATGGTTAAACTGATAATAATAATGATTATTTTTCTCAAAGTTATAATCGCAATGATTGTTGTCATATGAGAAATGTTATTTTACATGTAATCAGAATTAAATTACATTGAATCAGAAAGTGGCAACCGAAAATTGCTGTTTTGGCCAAAAAATTCTCAGCAGCCAAAAATTCTCATTTATTCCCTCAAACTTTCGGTGCATCCTTAATTTTGAGGGAATAAATGCTTTACTTCTTGATGTCTCTGCATATTAAACAGATGTAGAAGCAGTTTCACCTTTTAAAAAAATGACATTCCACTTGTAAGTTTTTGGATTGATTCTTCAGTGCAATTATGAATTTGATGAATTTGTATATTACCAGGGCCAGCTCTGGGTCTGCACTGGGGTCCACTCCAAACTCAAAATCACTTGCACCCAGGCCCATCATGGTACCACCCTCACCAGCCAAGACGGGAGAAGAGAGCAGGGCATCAGCCAGGCTGGGCCCAGGGGGCACCGTGACCAGATGAGAACCTGTGCCCTCCTTTCCATTCAGAGTGTTTACAAATGCAGTCAGTTTCTCTGTGTTCACCTCCTGAACAGATTGATTAAAAGAGACAAAGTAAAAAAATCTGAAAGATTTTTAAGAGATTAACAGGTAAGAAAAGTTTGACCAGTCACCTCTTCTCCAAAATTTATCACATCTACATTGACTTTTTCTTTTTTCAACCGCTTTGCCAACTTCACCAGCTGGAAAAGATTTGATAAAAAAAAAAAATTAAATTAAAAAAGGTTTTAGAACTCATATTACCTAAAATAAAGACAGTTTGACCAACATGGAAAGATGAAAAGCATTTGTCATTCATGAATAAAAACAATTAATAAAAAAAAAAAAACATACATCTTTTTCGTTGTCCTCTACTGGGCTGCCCACAAAAGCAACAATCCTCATCTTGTGATTCTTGCCTTGTCTATGCTTTAGTGCCAACTACATGTAGACATAAACAAATGTAAATGTTAGGGGATTAAAATGCTACTTTCATTTTTCAAAGGAAATTTCCCAAAACCTGTATGACTTTCTTCTGCGGATCACAAAAGGAAAATTTCTGAAGAATTTACAGAAAGTTTTTTCCAAGCAATCAGAAAAAAATGGAGATTAAGGGTTCAACAAAGTCTCATATATAAGAAATATACATATACAATACTGCAGGCCGAGTGAACCGCTAATATTTGAGTAACAGGCGGAATAATTTGTTCCAGGCAGACTGTATGGACAGACTGTTCACATGATGTAGACATAAGTGTTGTATTGTTTACACGGCGGATGCATATTCTCATCTTTTTTTCTTTTAATTATTACCATGTTGGGCTGTGTGCCTATTTTTCATAAATGCATCAATTCAGAATGCCTAATGTTGGTTTGACTGCTTGTGTTACATAAGAAAATAATTTGTTGTCTACCTGATGAAGTAGATTTAATGCAGGTGCGGTTCGGGTCGCGGTCTTTATGTCAAATGGGTCAGGTACGGAATTAAATTTGTGCTGCTGACGGATAACACGTCGAGTGTTCTGTTAAGTAGTGCGGGGCGGGTGCGGGTTTACCAAACAGGACCCGTGCAGGACTCTGTCGTATATCTTAGTATGTAGTACAGGAGTCATATGGTGCTTTTATTATGTTTGTGCGGCATGGCTTATCAATGACCAAAGGAAAGTCAAACAGGTTTGAAAAAAAATAATAGAGAGTAAATGTAAATTTTTGGGTGAACTATCCCTTTAAGCATCAATGAATGCACTTACATGTGCCACTCGTATGCCGGTGCAGAAGGAGATTTTTCCCAGAGGCTGAACCGCATGGAGCTTTGATAGTATGCGGCCGGTGTCTGGCGTTAAAGTGGTGAGGACCTCACAATTACTGCACAAATCCAAAACATTTTGTCTTATAACATGCAAACATCATCACTGCCCATCAGATCATCATCTGGCTATCATACATACAAAAAATAAAATACAACACAGACACACTTACTTGGCCATTGTGATTAGGCCCACATTATTTTCTGGGTTGCTACGGGTCTTTGAGTGACAGACAATGTTGACCGCATCCTGCTGTGCCTGTAACCTGGTGGGTAGAAAATCTCCATTCCTCATGTATTCACTGTTGTCCACACTATAAAGACAAATGAAAACAATCAGCATGGTTCCTATTTAAAACAATAATTGAAATTATGCAAGTGTAATAGTATAAACTGGGTGATGAGAGGGACCCAGACATTCGGTCTGTATCCTTAAAAAAAACCTGTGGTGAAAATCAAGTTTTTAATGTTGTTTAAATGTCTCTGTGATGTTTTTAATATGCTTTAAGATAAACCATGTGCAAATTCATAAGTCAATGCCATTGCTGAGTTTTTTCTCCTTAAAACTGCAGTGAACCAAAGACAGTCTCAAAAATGCTATTTGAAATCACTGGTGTTCTCTATGTCACAAATATGTTGTAATCAATTGCGTCAATGTGGGGGCGGGCTTTAGCATATCATTAACTATGCTGCGAAGCACAGGGTTCTCAAGAGAAGCCAGGTTATTTTTTATGTTGATCTGAAAAATCAGGTACATTTAGCATTATAGCGGGTGAATTATTTATAAGATGCATATTACGATGTTATGATGAACTATATGCCTTTCTCCACTGACGTTCTGAGTTGTTCAAAGCGTTTCTAAGAATACTGATTTTTACAACCCGAATTCCGGAAATGTTGGGACGTTTTTTAAATTTGAATAAAATGAAAACTAAAAGACTTTCAAATCACATGAGCCAATATTTTATTCACAATAGAACATAAATAACATAAATGTTTGAACAGAGAAATTTTACAATTTTATGCACAAAATGAGCTCATTTCAAATTTGATGCCTGCTACAGGTCTCAAAATAGTTGGGACGGGGGCATGTTTACCATGGTGTAGCATCTCCTCTTCTTTTCAAAACAGTTTGAAGACTTCTAGGCATCGAGGTTATGAGCTTCTGGAGTTTTGGTGTTGGAATTTGGTCCCATTCTTGACTGATACAGGTTTCCAGCTTCTGAAGAGTTTGTGGTCGTCTTTGACGTATTTTTCGTTTAATGATGCACCAAATGTTCTCTATAGGTGAAAGATCTGGACTGCAGACAGGCCAATTCAGCACCCGGACTCTTCTACGACGAAGCCATGCTGTTGTAATAGCTGCAGTATGTGGTTTTGCATTGTCCTGCTGAAATACACAAGGCCTTCCCTGAAATAGACGTGGTCTGGAGGGGAGCATATGTTGCTCTACAACCTTTATTTACCTTTCAGCATTCATAGTGCCTTCCAAAACATGCAAGCTGCCCATACCGTATGCACTTATGCAACTCCATACCATCAGAGATGCTGGCTTTTGAACTGAACGCTGATAACACGTTGGAAGGTCTCCCTCCTCTTTAGCCTGAAGGACACGGCATGTGTGATTTCCAACAAGAATGTCAAATTTGGACTCGTCTGACCATAGAACACTTTTCCACTTTGAAACAGTCCATTTTAAATTAGCCTTGGCCCACCGGACACGACGATGCTTCTGGACCATGTTCACATATGGCTTCCTGCATTATAGTGTTTTAGTTGGCATCTGCAGAAGGCACGGCGGATTGTGTTTACCAAGAGTGGTTTCTGGAAGTATTCCTGGGCCCATTTAGTAATGTCATTGACACAATCATGTTGATGAGTGATGCAGTGTCATCTGAGGGCCCGAAGACCACGGGCATCCAATAAAGGTCTTCAGCCTTGTCCCTTACGCACAGAGACTTCTCCAGTTTCTCTGAATCTTTTGATGATGTTATGCACTGTAGATGATGAGATTTGCAAAGCCTTTGTGATCTGACATTGAGGAACATTGTTTTTAAAGTATTCCACAATCTTTCACAGCTCTGCCCATCTTTACTTCTGAGAGACTCTGCCTCTTCTAAGACATCCCTTTTATAGCTATTCATGTTACAGACCTGATATCAATTAACTTAATTAGTTGCTAGATGTTCTCCCAGCTGAATCTTTGCCCCCGTGCCAACTATTTTGAGACCTGTAGCAGGCATCAAATTTGAAATGAGCTCATTTAGTGGATAAAAGTGTAAAATTTCTCCCTTTAAACATTTGTGTTATCTATGTTCTATTGTCAATAAAATATTGACTGATGTGATTTGAAAGTCTATTAGTTTTCATTTTATTCAAATTTAAAAAACATCCCAACATTTCTGGAATTTGGGTTGTAGAAGGCAGACTGAGATGGCGAACGGGAACATGGTTTTCGTAACATTAGCAACACATTATTAGCTGTTTGATAACATAGTCAAGTAAAAGGGTTAATAATATTAATTATCGTTATGTCTCCGATGAGCTTGTGTGATTGAGTGGAGACGGGGCTAATTTGCATATTCATGGTTCCAAGTATTCTTAATGAAGCAAGGATGTAGAGTTACATTCAAGCTATTTTAAGAAATGAAAAACAAAAATTTTTTTCACAGGAAAAAAAGTTTAAATTAGTCATTTTGGTGATCAAAGATGAGTTTTAAGGGATACAATTATTGTGTACAGGGAAACCTTAAAGTCAGCATAAAACGGAAGTCTTTTCTTCCCTATTGTGCTTTATATCCGAGTGAAACAGCTTCTTGAATAAGCAAAAATGTAGGACAGGACTTGATTTTGTCCATTTTGATTGGATGGTTGTGGTTTGCTATTGCTGTGATCTCATGTGAGTGACAGGCTGTTCCGCCCTCATCAATCAATCAATCAATCAATCAAACTTTATTTCTATAGCACCTTCTAACAGCCAAAGCTGACCAAAGTGCTGTACAACAATAAAAATAAAATAAATAATAACAAGATAATAAAAACAAAATAAATAAAGTAATAAGAAAAATAACAATAAATAGGTCAACAGAGCACATTACAACATTAAAATAAAGAGAAGTGTCACAGGGCCACTAAGTGTTAAAAGCCATTCTAAATACGTGGGTTTTAAGTTTGGCTTTGAACAAAGGCAGGTCAGTAATGGAACGTAAGTCAATGGGCAGAGCGTTCCAGAGTTTTGGATGCCAGTAAACACATCATTAGAGAAGAGATATAAAGGCAGAGATTAAGATTACGAAGGCACATAAATAATTATTTATAATAAACACTACAATATTTCATAAAAAATAAGAATTGTCCATTTTGATTTCATGGTGACTTTAAATGCCAGCGAAGAACACGTCAATTAGATGAGCCCTAGGGACAGACCCCTATGGCCAGCTATGAACACACCATTCCAGGACCTGCTAGGACAACAAAGTAGTTGCATCGTGCTTACAGTCATTAATAAGCCATTCGTCCACTACTGGCTAAACGGCATAATCGCACCATGTTCATTCATTTGGCCAGAGGAGAACTGGCCCCCCAACTGAGCCTGGTTTCTCCCAAGGTTTTTTCTTCTTCTCCATTTCTGTCACCTGATGGAGTGTGGGATCCTTACCACTGTCACTGTTGGCTTGCTTAGTTGTGGTTTAAAATATTTAGTAATATTATCAATTTGACTGCATGACACTATCAGATGAGAACAAAACTTGAATTGAACTGAGCTGGATGATGGCACTACTGTCTTCTGTAGAGCTGTTTATATCTGAACTGAACTCATTTCATAATTGATTAACTTTACACTGTTATTTAACTGAACTGAATCAACACTAGACTGACTTGAATTGCATAATGACACGCATAAAGAGCTGCTTTACAGTAGAATTTGAATTGGTCTCATACTTAAAGTTGGTATCATTTATTGTTATTGTCCTGTTTATTACTTTGAAGCTGCTTTGAAACAATCTGTATTGTATAAAGTGATTTCTAAATAAAGATGACTTGACTGTCTGACATTTGCAAATGAATAAAGAATCAAACACTAGCACACAGTGATCCGGTTTACATTTACATAACAGCCAGAGTAAGTGAACTGGATCTCAGCAGTAGGCAACTGCTTTAGCTAAATGACAATCAAAACCAAATAAGCTGACTATCTAGACAGCATTAGAGTGCGTTGGACCAACAGGCACAGTCGGTATCACTTCATGACAGTTTTTGAAGACTAAATAAGATGCTATCAGACCGAGTTCACTAACAAGTGGTCATTGTTTATGGCTCATAAATGTGTTTGTGTGTTAGTGACCTGTTTCTTTACTATAGACCTATCTGCTGAATAATGACTCAGGAGAATGTCATTAACCAGAAACCGACTATTGAATTCTCTTGCTTGTTCTCAACTAAGAGCTCAAAAGTGTGACAGAACGAAAAACATATGTATTTACAATAATTCGGAGGAGTGTTAACTATACAAAAAGCGCATATATATCTAGAACATCGCGTTTGTTTATTTCTTACCAGACCATAGTACTTTCGAGAACCATCTTGGAAATCCTCTAGTCCATTTCCCAAAGTGAAGGCATCGCTGATTGGCTTACAGATGTAGGACACTGACGATATTTGTAACAGCAAAGCTGATTGGTCCACAGTTCCGTCGCTGCTTCTCTTCTCGAACGCGGCGTAGAAATGAATTCGTAAATGCGTAGCGCCAACATGTGTTGGGAGGTCACGTTTTTTGAGTACAGGAGGATAGTTGACAGATTTCTCACCAAAAATTAAAATGTCCCCCACCTTGATGCTGTTCCACTTTCCTTTTACTGTGAAACACAACAAGAAATTTGAAGGAAAAGGCAAAATGTTAAGGACTAACATCCTCAGTCACTATTTACTTTCAATGCATTTTTTTTTTTTTTTTACACACACAATGAATGTTGACTGAGACTAGTCTAGCATCTCTTTTGTGTTCACAGAAATAAGTCTTACAAGTTTGGAACAACGTAAAATTAAATGTAGATGTAAACCACAAAACATACCATGCCTTTAACAGGCTTGAAGATATCATCTTTTACAAAGCATACCACAGGAAGTTAATTCATTTTACTTTTTTTTTTCTCAGTGTTGTTTATTTCATTAATTTGCACACAGCATGAAATGTTGCAATATTTTCCACTCCAAAAGTCTCAACCTCTGACAGAGAGCAGTAATACACGAATGTCGTTGTAAGAGAGGAATATTTTAAATTAAAGCTACTAAAGACAATTCTCAGTTTAAGACAATAAGGATGAAGGCAGCATTTTCAGAGCAAACAGCAATTGCACAGGAATCCCAGATCGTGAGTGTACAGTAAAAAAAACGCATTCACCTGCCCAAACAAATTTACACAGCCACCAGGTGTCAATTTACATACCTTGCCACAATAGACACTTTAGAACTTGAGATAACGAAATAAATTACATGCAAACATACAAATAAATATGACTTTGTACAGGAATGTTTATGTTTTTTATAAAAAAATTGTCACAGAAAAAGATCCAGCAATGTTCCCTCACTCAATAACCTATCCATATATCATAATATATGCATCTTCATTACCAATGTCTCTGCATTCAGGCTGACTGATTAGCATACACATTCATAAACATGATGAAAAGAAAATGTTTTGTTCAGGATTTAGTTTAGTTTGATTTCAATTCTCTCCATAAAACTGAGGCCTTAAGAGAAGATCCTATGCTATACAGTATATGTAAACTACATTTCATTAAAAGACACTCAAGACAGTACAGATGCTATATATTATTTTGTTTTACAGTAGCTGTTCTGCCAGGTCTGTCTTATTGTGCCCTAAAAACCGCCATTTTAAAATCAATGCTACACAATAACAAAAAAACATTAGTCCTGCAAGCTGAAATACTGAATTAGGTCTTTTATATGTGGTATATTTCAATGTTACAAAAGTGATCTTTTGTCTTGTGTTTGCTTTCGCTTTCTTTTTTGCAGAAGTATATAAATCTCCAAACTAACTCCAAATTTTTTTTAAATTATGTAAATAGGTCAGTCACACATGACTGTTATTTGAGGAGATACTGTATATACTGTGTTTTTGTATAGGTGACCATGCAGTTCAGCACAATCCACTTGCAGGCATCATATACAGTGAAAGGTTTCCTGTTAATGACAAGGTAAAATAACACGTGTGATTAAGGCACGTTTAAATATCCAATACATCACAGTACTGCATTTGAATCCATTTCTAAAACCAAAATCGAACCCATTTTACAGATTCAAAGTTTTAAAAAAAAGTGTCTTGTTACATGATTGTTCAGGCAACCTGATCTGGATTGACTCATCCAACTCTTTTTTTTTTTTTTTTGGTAGATAATCATGCCATATTCCTAAAACGTCTTTAAAAATGTCTCACAATTAACCAGATTTCCTTTCTTTCCTTAGCAATGTGAATAGAATGACTCCAGCAGATTGGTCTCCTTGGCAAACTAAGAGGAAAAAAAAGATGCATGGTCAATGAAGTCCACTACAAAACACTCACAGAGGTCCTCAAAAGACCAGTTTGTTCTCCAAGAGCCGTTCACATGATGCAAGATTCTCATCACTGTACTTCTGCTGTGAACATTATCAGGTTCTGGAAGTTCTTGTAAAAATGGAACTGCTTTTATGTCTCTGTTTGAGAACAGTGGTATCACACTGTTGAGGTACTCCAGTGGCATCTTTCTTTTGGTTCCATTTCATAGCAGCAATATTNNCAACCAAAAAAAAAAAAAAAAAAAAAATTATATTTTTATATATATATCCTGAAGTTTTATGAATGTGCACTTCTTTTTTTTGTAATCCAGATTCTCCGGTTTCCACTTCCCCGGTTGTTTACAGCAACTCCATCTTACTTTCATGTTTTAATTTTACCTCCTGTTCTGATACCCTTAAAAGGGAGTAAATCTTTGTCCTTGAGGGCTTTATTTTGTCCTGTTCATTCATCGTCTTTCACTGCAACAGCAAAAGAAAGAAAAAATAAAACTTTTATAATAGGGTAGAATGACTAAGTCAAGTAATCCAGCATTCTTTGTATGAGGCAGTTCTCATATCCTGTTACCAACACACAAGGGCTATTAAATGACACAAAGATCACATTATGATCACATTGTGAATTTGTAGACGTGCATACACTCTGAGGATAGAGAGATCCTTTCATTTCACAACCTTATTTGTTGGCATGGTAGTGCAGCGGTTCCCAAATGGTTTCACTTCTGATTTTATATTGATGTCAAGTGGCAACACATTGTAGCAAAATGGTTAATGTACTAATACTGACAAAAATGCTTTAAAATCAAATATTAAAATGTATTAACATTACCATGCATAACCTGAACAATATGCAAACTTATTAATATGACAGGCTGAACAAGATGTTTGACAAGTTGTAAAGGAATAAACAACAGCACAAGTGTTATGATATAAAGTGTTATAGATTGCACCAGCTCCAGTTTAGATCCAGCCTTTACTTTGATTTCAGCCGACAGACAACTGCGAAGACTTCAGATGGCGCCAACTCTGGATCGACATACAAAACTATCAAGTATTATCCCTATATTATCATCATTACAAGCACAAGTTGTAATTGCTGCCTAACATGTTCACTGTGTCTGCTTAAAGGTGCTCTATGTAAGATTTTGACTGTACTAAAGCATAAAAATACCATAATATGTTTGCAGATATTTATTAAACATGCTGAGTTCACATACTCGTTTCTCTGAAAACCATTGCTACAGCCAGTTATTTTACTTTGAAATTTGCGTTCCGTGTCGGAATTTCTGTTTTTGTTTCAGTCTGTGCAAGACCGCACGTTGCAAATTTACCCAATAGTATTGCGCCACCCCGGGTTGCCAGTTGGCGGAAAACACATGCAGCGAACTGCATCCATGGAAGCCAGCGAACAAACTGGGTCAGAGATCGCAGATTCTAACCAACCTAAAAAGCCTCAGCATCCATCTAAAAATCTCTATGAATGGGAGCATATTAAAACGCGATATCAACTCATCATAAAATCAACTAATTATCTTAAGTTAGTTGTCTCCTAAGTCTCCTCGCCTTCCAATGTCACTTGATCTCGCTTCTGTTGCGTGTCTTAAACTGGCAACCCGTGAGAGCGTTGAGTCTGAGGAGTGGGCGGGGCGAACAATATTTTGAATTTGGACTGCAGTACCCATTTCAACCACTAGCTGTCATTCTTACATAGAGCACCTTTAACTGAATACATTACATTAAAGGTGCAGTAAGCGATTTCTGACAATCATTGTTGAACTTAGGCCGATAAAACAGTATCGATATTTATCGACAGTATATCTTAATCGATAACGATAGAAAAAATGTTTAGTATAACTCCTGATATAGTTTCACCTACAGCGCGTTCCAAATTATTATGCAAGTGACATATCAGTAAGATTTCAGTACAATAAACAGATTTTAGTTTTTCTAAGAAAATGTTTATTTATCCATGTCTTTTAGATAACTGGTAACAATCTCAGACAAAATAATTTTCCAGGTCTATGGAAACCCTACTTAGAGGTTGTTCCACATTATTAAGCAAGTCACAGTTCTCATGCAATATGGGGAGGAAGAAAGATCTTTCTGAAGATGAAAAGCATGAAATGGTCCAATGTGGTGCAAAAGGCATGAAAACAACTAATATTGTGTGAAAACTGAATGGAGATTATCAAATTATCATAAGATTTGTGAGTGATTTAGAGCACAGAAGAACTTGGTCAGATAAAGGCTTATTAATGAAAGTTCCTGTCAAAAAAAATGTATTGTATTAAAAGGGCAGCTAAAAAAAAAGCAGTGTTGAGCAGAAAACAGGTATTTGAAGCTGCTGGTGTCTCTGGAGTCTCAAGAAGCTCTCCATGCAGGCTGGCAGTTGTGCGTAAAGATGCATTTTTAGCCACTCCAAACCAAACCTCACACAGAGAAACATTTACAAAAAAAGGCAGCTCGAACACTTCCGATGGCTTCACTGCCTGCTGTCAGTTTAGAACGCAATGAGCAATCCACATCAGTATGTATATATACACTCCGTGATCGTGACCCTTATTTTTTTCCCAGTGATGATCCTTTGATCTTTTCTCCTTTGTAACGTCTCATAGCCATCTCTCTTTCTAGTCTTTCTTTAAATCTCCCTCTTGCTCATTCTCTCTCCTCCCCCATCATGAGTGGACACGCCCCTACTGCTGATTGGCTACAAGTGTGTTGTGCCGCTCGGTCAGATACACTTACAACAGCGTTTCTCAAAAATCGCATACTGCACCTTTAACTAAACACATAATATTATATTAAAGCTGTATAACACTGCCAAATTACTTAACACACTGATCTCTGACTGATAACAGAATACTTCGTAAACTGTAACACTGAAACAAGAGTTTTCTGTATAGCTGCTTTGAAACAATATGTACTGTGAAAAGCACTATACAAATAAACTTGAATTTAATTTAATTTGCGACCTACTAGTTGAGAACCACTGTTGTAGTAGGACATTTAAAAAGATCTACTAATAGAATTTGCTCTATGTTGTTTAGTCTACACTGAAACAGATTGTACCCTAGAACAAAATGTATCTTACTTCTGATGTGCTTGTCTGAGGAACAATCTCACTGAGTGAAATGACTTCGATATCCAAACTTTCCCCTGATGACTGGGCAGCTATACTGCTACGACTGGAAATTAAATGACAAGAACTTGCATCAATAGACAGACACATTTATAATCGTGAAAAGAGTGAGAAATCAGTGTATGTGATTGAATGCAATGAATATTATTATTAGAAGTAGTTGTAAAACTAATCTTTCATCAAATTATCAAATTATCTTGCTAAACATCACATACCTCAGAGCTGGAGTGTTTGTGGATGGCCGAGAGCTTACAGGAGAGGTTGCTGACAGGGTTGTATCAGCTGAGCTACTCGTGACCTCATCTTCAGTAACCTGTTTTGGGAGCAGGTCAGGACGAGCACCTGAAGAGAAAAGTGCCAAAAGAGTGAGTGCTCCTTAGTCAATAATGATTTAGTCAGGGTTGATGGAGAAAAGGAAAAATATAACTGTCTGCAAAATGCTTTTCATGATGATGTTGATAATTAATGTCTCAATCTGGTCCACTAAGGCCCTGTTTACACTTGGTATTAAGATGCGTTTTGGTCGATCGGATCACAAGTAGACATGGGAGACACATACCAGTTTACACCTGGCGTCTCTTATCACTTTCGACCACTTCTGTCCTTATTTCTTCTAGGGGAGGGTTCATGGGTTGCAAATAGTTTTGAGGGTTTTTTTTCAGATCTTTTGATCTAAAATACAAAATAAGCTTGCGCAATTTACATATGAATGTGACCAGAGATAACAGAAAAACACGCAGTTGTCGTTGTAAGCACATTGCAGCACATTCGTGTTCTATGTCTGAACGCCAACTCAATATTAGCAGGCTCCTGCGCCAGCATCACACGCATGCATCGTGCTGCTCATGTGTACAGCGTCGGCTGATACTGAGCCGGTGTTCGGACGTAAACACGGAAGCGCTGCACTGTATTCACTACGTCAACTGCGTTGGAGACTTTGTTATCTTTTGTTTTGTTTTTGCGCACAAAAAGTATTCTATCAGATCAACCAAAACATCTTAATACCAGGTGTAAACAGGGCCTAAAATGTCAGTTGATTCAAATGCAAAAACCTCAGAGAATTGAAGGCTTTACTGGCATTGTTCATGCATGTGCTGTAGGGGGCAGACATTTACAGCTCTCATTTGCTCTTAGCAGCACACAAGGGCATTTAACTTTTAAACTACAAAGTTATCATGCAATCTCTGCTAGCATTGACAATGTTTTCCATGAGCAATGTTTTTCAACCATGGCCACACAGCTGAGACCCACAAGTAGCTTGCGGGCAAAAAAAGTAAGTGCTGCATAGAGGAAATTAAAACCCATTAAAACACCTCCTCACATCAGAGAATTTATGCATTTATCAAGATAAAGCAATGATCAAAAACACAATTAGAGATGTACAATATATCAGTACTGTATCAGTTAGGTCAATATTGCAGATCAGTATTGGTTGCTGTTCAAATAAATGTGATGAAATGGAAGCATCAAAAGACCTTCCGTATTTTGACATATCTGAGTGTAAAGAATAATTTGAAAAGAAAAAAAAAAATGCAGGAGACTTGGTTCTGTTCATCAGTTGTTGATTGCATTTTGAGATTTTAAGCAGTTTAAGCTAGTTATGATTGTTACAGTGATTAAAAATTACAAGGTCAAGAAGTTACAAAAATAAAACATGTATGGATGAATTGATCACAATAAGATCAATATTACGCATTTAAAAAACAGATTTTCTGAATTTTCATGCCGACTTATTCATGCCTCGTTTTCCAAATGTTTACATTTAAGGCATTTAGTATCAAAAGAAAATGTTTTTGGTAACAATTTTTTAGCCTTGACTCTTATCTTTCTCATATACCCCTGCTTAACCTTCCCATTTCTATTTATCTCTCAATGTCTTTCTCATACCGCTGTCTCCTTGAGTGTCTGGGCTGAGGGACAGAGCTCCACTGCTGGACAGCTGCACTGTAGTCTGTTGTGGCTGTGTTTGTTCTGCTGCTACAGGAAGGGACTGTTGTGTTTGTCCAGATACTGCAATGTTTGACTTCTTCCCACCAGAGACAGTTCCCACACGACTTTTCTTTGAGGGAGAGGTTTTCACTAGTGTAAGAACGAAAAAACAATCTTTAATGCGTCAGCACTTTAATGCAGTAGTTGCAAATGTTCCAATGTAACTATCAAACTTACATGGAGGTTTTTTGAAGACTGTGCTGCACATAAACTTCTGGAAACGATCTGCATAGAAACTTGGCCGGTGCACGGATACCGTGTCCTGCAGAGGACAACATCAAATAGAAGAGAGAAAACAAATACAAAAAAAATAAAATAAAATTGTATTTGTAATGTTAGCTCTTTATTCAGAGTTTGATGTGGGGTGCGTGACATACCCCATCATGCAGCAGAGCTTTCCATGAGTGCTCCAACTTCTTTACAAGCCTAAATACAGAAAGTTATAAGCAATTCATATGTAATTTATTATGAAGAAAACACAAAAGATGTGGAAATACAGTCTACCTATAAGACTGAAGGATATCAATGATGCCGATGAAAACCAGCAATCTTTCTCCTTTTGAACTGAACGCAGGAATTCCTCCCATGCTACAAAGAAAGAACAAATATTGCGCATTAACAGTTGTGCAGGCATAAAGTAATAATTCATCAGTAAGAATAATCATAACAGTACAATAACTAGGGATGTGTCGCATTGAGTGACTACACCTACATTTTTCTCATATATTTTTTGGTTTTAATATTTATCAGTGGTCAAAAAGATTTCTATTTCAAATAAATGCTGTTCTTTTGAAATTTCTATTCATCAATTAATTCTGAAAAAAAAAAAATGTATCATGGTTTAAGCAGCACAAGTGTTTTCAACATTGACAATAAAAAAAAATTCTTGAGCACCAAATCAGCATATTAGATCTTGTGACACTGAAGACTAGAATAATGGATGATGAAAATTTAGTTTTGCCATCACATGAATAAATTACATTTGAAAATATATTAAAATAAAAATGTTCATTTTAAATTGTAATAATGTTTTGACTGTATATTTGGTCAAATAAATGCAACCTTGCATAAGAGACCCATTTCAAAATCATTAATAAATCTTACCGACCCCAAACGTTTGAACAGTGTAAAATTTTCACTAAAAAGTTACTATAGCCATATACATTCAGACAGTCTTTTGCTATTTTGGTGCTTTGCGGTTTCAAGGTGCCAGCCAAAGGTTAATCACTAACCTTTCGTAGGGCTGTGGTGAAGTCTTGCCCTTGGACTCCCCTTGAATAGACTCAATGGCTGTACAGTAAAGGGGCTTCTGGCCTGGTGCCTTTTTCTGGGTATCAGGCACTGCAGTAGACACCTCTTCACCTGCCCGGTCCAAGTTGTGGATACCCACCAGCAGACTGTAGTCCATGATCTTAAAGCTCTGTAGTACCTATAGACAAAAGGATACAGAGGAAGTGTGACAGGCACATTTAGCAGATTCAAAATGTAAAATGGTTCAACCAAATAAGTTTTTTAAAAGAATGGATTTAACTACCGTGAATGTGCAAGACGCATTCATTACTAGCCATATATTTACAACCAAGCATAATCTCAAGTGCAGAAAATATTGCTGGATCTTGAGCTGGTGTTCTGACGTAGAACAAGGAAGTGTTTACTACATCAACTGCGTAGACTGACATGGAAAAGAAGAAATTGTTGAATAAAGTCGTTATTTTTGTTTGTTTTTTGCGCACAAAATGTATTCTCGTCGCTTCATAACATTAATTTTGAACCACTGTAGTCACATGGACTATTTTAACAATGTCTTTACTACCTTTCTGGGCCTTGAAAGTGGTCGTTGTGTTGTCTGTTGGAGGCCAGATAGCTCATGGATTTCATCAAAAATATCTAAATTTGTGTTCCGAAGATGAACGATGGTCTTACAGGTTTGAAGCGACATGAGGGTGAGTAATTAATGACAGAATTTTCATATCTGGGTGAACTAACCCTTTAAAGCGGCAGATGACAAAACTGCAGCGTGTGCTTAGAATAAACGGAACGATATTTTGTGTTGTTGTGGACGCTAATATTGTTAGCATTATAGTAATGTCGATAACACTTTATTTTAAAGTGTCAGTATTACAGTGCAATTATACATTTAAGTACTGAGCTATAATAATTAATTACATGTACTTACTATAGGTTTAGGGTTAGGGTGAGGGCTTGGTTTAGGGTTAATTGCATGTAATTATGCATCATTTCTAGTTATTACTATAGCAACTACATGTAACATGTGTAACAATGACACTGTAAAATAAAGTCTTTACAGTTATCACTCTTGGCATGAATTGGCCTTTAGTAGACATGCTTTAGTAGCCAAAAGTCCTTGCTTACAATCTTTCCTCTTTGCTTGCTATTTGTGGCAATGATCATTCCTGTAGCTCAACCAGTAAACCATGGCACTAGCAACGCCAAGGTCATGGGTTTGATTCATAGAGAATGCATGTACTGAAAGAATGAATATCTTGAATGCAATGCAAGTGGCTCTGAATNATAAAAAAAAAAAATAAAAAAAAAAGTGTATGCCAAATGTAAATTTAACTTCTGTCTCCAACACACTCTTACCCGACAGTCTCTCTGAATGGTCCTACAGAGGGCATTGTAGTGGTCACTCTCCAGTAGTATGCCCTCAGGCATGTCCTGCATAAAGTCTAGGTCTTTGAACGTGGGCACACTCTTGGCCTTTTCTTTTGGCGAAGCACGTCGCTTGTGTGTGGAGCCCTTCAGGTCGAATTTAAGGTGCATGGGTACAGCGCGTGGCAGCAGGTTGTTCATCACTACAATTCGGATGTTCTTTCCCTCGGCCTGAACGCAGTAGAGGCCGTAAAACTTGGGAAGCAGCGTACGCATGTTTTGGTTCAGGTTCTAGAAGACAAATGGTGAATTATATGAAGGAAACTACTATGCTTATAATGTTCAAATACCTAAAGAATGAACTGGAAAGCATTTTAGAATTAAACTATTTTAAATAAATAAATACAAAGAAACCCTCACTTACCATGAAATAACCTGGCAGGAGTGTTTGCAAGAATTCTGCCTCTTTGTGTTGTACCGTCTTAATGATAAACTCATCATCACTGGAAACGTAGAAGAGAGACCCGCTCGCTCCAGAGTTAGACAACTCGATAAGGGGTTCATTACAAAGAGAGTACTGCAGAAAACACACACATGCACAGCACATAACATATGACTAGAGTGTTGCGCTTTTGTGCATTAAGTCGTACTCTAGCAAGAATAGAAATAATAAAAAAAACACTATAATCAAATTTAAAAAATAACTTGGACTGAACAAAACCAAATCAACTCTTTTAGATGTAAGATGATCTTTTCCAGTTGTAAGGATTTTTTTTATATATTTTGATTCAGAATGGTGTGATAATGAATCATTCAGACCATTTTGTGAACCTCTGACCAATTAATTGAAAAAGATCCACCTCACAATGGCTACTAATTTCCATTTGATGAATATTATTTTTATTGAGTTTTTCACAAAGATTCTCATAAAAAATTCCCATGACTATTAAAGGCCTAAAATAAAATTTTAAAAAAAATTCCCATATATTTCCAGGAAACCATGGGAACCCTGTTTAATGAACAAACAAGATTACCAGGTAGTCATCAGGTCGGATCCCAAACATCTCTCTGAAGTATCGGAATGCAATAGGAGCATAAGTTTTAAACTTGAAGTCACCATGGTGATGACCTGGAGTTGAGTTACTGCCTTGACTGAGAGGAAGACAAATACCAAGCACATTTAAGTACACAATGTGTGAATACTAAAACAAAACGTTCCTTCAACTAATGGTTACTCTTATGCATACAGACCCACCTGGGAAAGAAGATGCTTTCTACCACTTCGAAGTCCTGCATGAGCACATCTCTTTCTGGCTTCTGGCTCAAGCTTCCCACGCTGTGTGTGATGCCCAGCTGAATGGCACCTTTCAAAGCAGATGATGTGGTCTAAAGATTTCCAACGGAGGGCACACAATGAGCAGAATAAGAACATCTTAATGTGTAAAGGCACGTTCACATCAAGAACGATAACTACAAAGTTTTTACCGATTATCAGCTGAAAAAAAATTGTTCTGAAAGTGATTCCAATGATGTTGTTTCTCTGTGCCATTATTATTATAGTTATATGTGGACTCTGCTATTCTTTTATATTTAGAATGGGCCTTAGTACAGAAAAATACAAGATGATGCATATGATTTTGTAAAACTGAAAGGGAGGAGCAATAACACAAGGCATGCTAGTTTTATCTGTATGTACATGCCCATAAAATTTACTGGGTTTTATCATTTTACTGGTGCCACACTAACAACAGATAACACAATAATAACCTCGAGTTGCAAGCAGATCTGACAGATTCTGGAATGTGCTTCATAAAAACCGAGATTGGAAGTTGAACTGCTGATTCTGATCTGGTCCTATCTCTAACAAACATCTATTTTTAAATATTTACAGGATATCAAAACTGGAAATCCACAGCTCAAACCTTTTTATACGTGGTCTCTCCAGTGGGGTCAATGCCTCTGTGACCCAAGGTCTTTTTGTTTGTCTGGGATGAACTCGAGATGCTCAGACCCTGAAAGATAATGATTGCTCAAACACATCAGACAACAAGACAAAAACTTTGAATCAAAAGTTTCAACTTTAAACCATACATTCATTTATATTTAAAGCATTAATAATTTATTTATGACAAAGTAACTTTTTCAGCAAATGCTAATGACGTTTACATCACTTTGTACTTTTTTCTGAACATGGCTGTTAGACATGAAAAATATTTTTTTATATTATTTTCAAAATACTTAACATTTTAAAAAGGTTTAAATGCATTTAAATTTGTGTTTCAAATAATTTCAAGAGTTAACATGTTTTTATCCAAAGCAACGTATAAATGAGTAATAAAAAAAACATGATTAATCATAAGAAGACAGTAAAATAAATAGTATAGCATGCACATTAATGGAAGTGAATCAACAGCTGCCTCAAGAGCTGTGCAGATTTACAACAAACATATAAATAGAAATAGAATTAAAAGAAGAGGGCAGAGGGGCTAATTCACATTATGGACAAAAGTGAAACATCTGCTAACACTGATTAGGAAAACAGTTACAGTATAGAGTAGGGTTGTCAAAAGTACTGGTACGTTGGTATTGAAATGTTTAAAATGTGACGATACAATACCAGCATTTCTGCAGTACCGCTAGTACTGAGTATATTCGGTATCTGTGATAGATGTCTGCTTTTAAACGCTCTGTGTGTATCTGTGTAACCGCTCTGTAAAGAGCATCAAATGTTTCTTTTTACAATGTGTTTTTGAAGCTTTGAGCATTGTAGCCAATCACAGACATATCTGCTGAGCACATGAACGCAATGGCCAATCAGAAGTGTTTAAGTTAATCAGAATCCACTTAAAACTGCTCAAAACACCAGAGTTTTCGTTCACCATGCACTTTAGTGTTCTGCACGCTTGCAAATCTTTTCATTATTACCAACAAAGTGTAAACATGATGTAGAGACTCATTGTGCAGTGTAGACAGCTTTTTTGATTATAGTGGGAGTTTTCGCAGGAGTGTAGATCTCAGTGAGCAGGCACTGAACGTAGCCTAAGTGACTGACACCTTCAGTGATTAAAAACGGAGTGCTCTTTGCTCGCATCCTGTTTATAACCCATATACAATTTGAATAAAATTTTTGTTTTTCATGCTGCTCAGTACACTGCAAATTTACAACTGTATTTAAATGCCCTGCAATGATTGACAGTTCTATAACCATAGCAACAGACGGGACAAAACAATTTGATACTGTATTCCGAAATAGAGTGTAAATGCAAACTAATAGACCTTATTTTGTGTATGTGTTTCTTTGTCCATTTTATTACAAATTTTTCACTTGATCTTTTATAAACAATGTTTACTTATAAACATTTGAAGACTACATGCTGGTTAAATGTATTTAATTATAATAGCAATAAATAATAAACTCATAATTAAATAAAATAGTAAATAAGTTCCAACAGTCTTTACTATGGTACCGAAATTGGTACAGAGAACCGTGAAATTTTACTGGTATTGGTACCGGCTACTGGAATTTTGGTACTGTGACAACCCTGGTAGAGCCATAAATAAATTTGCCAATTCATAATAACAACCACAAAAAAGTGGAACATGAATGTGAAACTATTAAAGCAGAAAAAGAAGCATATAATTACCTCAGAAGAAGCCATCTTTCGATTTCCAGGAATACCTATATGACGGGGGGGGGGAAATGAAGAGCAAAAAGCCATTAGGAATCATGGTGCATTTATGGTTTGCAGGCGTATTATAATTAAGATTATTGCCAAGCAAAAATGTAAAACTCATATTTCAAGTATGTGAAGCATGAGACTGTCTTCTTAAGACTTCACATTTTCCCTATGCACTGGCATCCTTCCAAATGCACTTTGCAACCAAACCTAGCATTGAAGTACTGGTAACTTGCTTTTGTGTGGAAAAACTACACCACAAATAAAATGCAAAAAAAAAAAAAAATGCTAATGCAAAAAAGTGGTTCACACAGAGTTAAAATGTGTCTTTAACCACAACTATGAGCGTAAACATGCAGCATGCAAAGACACCTGGGTTTCAATTCCTTTGTTCTTCCAAGAAAACACTGTAACCCAATCACACCAGCTGAGTGTGTGGTGGCACTACAATTAAAATAAAGACGAGCACAACCCAAGCAGTCATGGTCCTACTACAGACTGTCTACAACACATTCAAATCAGAAATCATGTGCAAATATGTGCTTTTACACACATGCATGTACCTTTCTGATGGAATAACCTTCAAAATAAAGACATCTGAAGAGTGACAACAGTGATTAAAGAAACAAAAAAATTGCACTATCACTAAAGAAATATTGAAACTGATCATCTTTAACAGTCCCTTTTCATATCTCATTTTGATAGAAAGCATACACCACTTGTCTGCACACCGTAATACACATTTATATTATATCTGTGCTGCCNGACATCTGAAGAGTGACAACAGTGATTAAAGAAACAAAAAAATAAAACCTTCTAATTGCACTATCACTAAAGAAATATTGAAACTGAGCATCTTTAACAATCCATTTTCATATCTCATTTTGATAGAAAGCATACACCACTTGTCTGAACACCGTAATACACATTTATATTATATCTGTGCTGCCTAATGCTACTATAAGAGCTACTGGATATCTGCAAATGTCCTGCACTATAAAATCATAATGTGTGCCAAACTGGGCAAAAAACAAAAACAAACAAAAAAAGTATAATGAACCCCGTCCTTCCAGCACACAAACTTTAAAATCTAGGTTTTAGTAAATAAAGAAAATGAAACTACAAAACAAAACAAAAAAAAACAATAGCATATAGTGGTGATTGTTTCCACATGTGCTCAATAAAGCACCTAACTACACATTTCTTACTATAGGAAACGACACGACTGATTTACTATACGTGAGATCATTCTTTGAAGCAAGAGAACAGCAAGACAGCTTCATGTACTTTACATTAATGTGCCATAAACAGCTAGAGGAAATAAAATGCTCTCTTACTGGAGCTCGCTCCATCCGTGGAAACTACAGCCGGCGTAGCCATTTTCTGGCGGAAGTTTCATATGGTCCTGCTTGTTTTCACTTGTGGTTTATGCAGCACAGCCCTGAAAGATCATCATGTCCACATAAAGTCTGTTAGATAACCCAAAACTGAAGGAAACTAACTTATGTACGGTTACAAAAAGTTACTTAACTTAGTGTGGCAGTATTCTGCCCTGATATGTACTAAAAGAAAGAGGTAGTTACACACGACTTCAGCCTGCCGTACTTTTACTTTATCATTTTAAAAACAATCCCTATATAAAAATATGTTGTTTGTTTGTTTGCTTGCTTGCATACTAATGACTTAACGGCTAAAGACCCACAATAACAACAGGTAAGAGCGCTTACCTCAACTTATTCACTTCGTTTCTTACTCAAAAATCAAAAACAATACAGTTAAACTTCTGTTTACGTTCACAGAACGACTCGAGGCCTCGTGCGAATCTCTGAGGAACTCGAAGTTGTTGTTATTATTACTTTACTGGGTCCATCCGAATTCCGAAGTAAATAACCCGCTGAATCGGAAGCGTACTCGCTCCTCTCGAGCCTCCCAAAACAAGCGGAAGTGACGTTGTTGCGCAGCTCTGTCCTGCTGGGCGCGGTGGCTGGCCATTGAACTCACACCAGTAAATGGCTCGTTCTTGGAAAAATCGGTTATCTACAGGGGGCGCTCAACTCATGATGTCAATCTAAAAAAGTGTGGGTATCTGCCATAGACTGTAAAAATGCAGGTTGGAGTAATGGGGCTGCCGAAAGGTAGTGGCGTGGAGAAATGTCTTTATCATCGATCGCGAAAGCTGTCTGTCAGGGAGGTGTAGGCTAGGGTTAGGTTAGTTTCTGTTGTAGGCTAGCTGACCAGAGGGCTGTTTCATAAAACAAGATTAGAAAATAAGCCAGGCTTATTTTACTTAGTCAGACTTGTTGTCAGCGAATTCTGTTTCATAAAACAAACTTAAATTAGTTCAAACTCAGTTACTCTGGCAACTTATGCTGGGAAACTAGCCTGGTCCGGAGCAGGCTAACTGTCAGGCTAAGCTGAGCTCCTGTAACACTGACCAATAGGAACGCAATGATATTACAGCTGACTCTCTCACATACAATTATTTGACTTTATTAACCACTATCAGTCCAAAAATAAATAAATATAAATAAGATTTTCTTATCAAAGTGATAAAATGTTGTGTTACAAAATTGAGCACCCATTTATTAAAAATGGTGTAAGTTTAAGGCAATTTTTGATTAAAATGTAAGTATGTTGAACCAAAACATTTAAAGAGAAGTAATTTCTTAAAAATTGAGTGTTATATAGCCCACTGAATAATTCTCAGACTTAATACTGACAACAATGGAACCACTTGGGAGAGAACTGTCAGGAGAATTATTTCTAAGCACAGAAGAGTACAAGAGGATTACCAAATCATTGTTTTAAGTGTGAAAATATAGCAAAACTAACACAGAAATTCAAAGTCAATAGACCTGTGACAAGGCCCCTGAAACAAGTGATTTTTTTGCTAGACAAAGAGCAGGAGAAATACCAAGTGAATGTTTCAGAGCCAGTAAAAGCTATGAAAAAAATGTCAGAGATGCAGCCTGCAGAAGTGACATGTATGGTTGTTGTCCACACTGGAACTACCTACAGTAGTCAAAGCACAATAAAGTCAAATAGCCTTTTCCAAGGCCCATATTTAATCTATACTCTGGTCTCATATATATATATATATATAGTGAATTCAGGTTGATTGGGACACTTTCTGCTATTGAAATGACTGGGAAAAAGTGTCCCAATCAACCTGAATATATATATACACTCACCTAAAGGATTATTAGGAACACCTGTTCAATTTCTCATTAATGCAATTATCTAATCAACCAATCACATGGCAGTTGCTTCAATGCATTTAGGGGTGTGGTCCTGGTCAAGACAATCTCCTGAACTCCAAACTGAATGTCAGAATGGGAAAGAAAGGTGATTTAAGCAATTTTGAGTGTGGCATGGTTGTTGGTGCCAGACGGGCCGGTCTGAGTATTTCACAATCTGCTCAGTTACTGGGATTTTCACGCACAACCGTTTCTAGGGTTTACAAAGAATGGTGTGAAAAGGGAAAATCATCCAGTATGCGGCAGTCCTGTGGGCGAAAATGCCTTGTTGATGCTAGAGGTCAGAGGAGAATGGGCCGACTGATTCAAGCTGATAGAAGAGCAACTTTGACTGAAATAACCACTCGTTACAACCGAGGTATGCAGCAAAGCATTTGTGAAGCCACAACACGCACAACCTTGAGGCGGCTGGTCTACAACAGCAGAAGACCCCACCGGGTACCACTCATCTCCACTACAAATAGGAAAAAGAGGCTACAATTTGCACAAGCTCATCAAAATTGGACAGTTGAAGACTGGAAAAATGTTGCCTGGTCTGATGAGTCTCGATTTCTGTTGAGACATTCAGATGGTAGAGTCAGAATTTGGCGTAAACAGAATGAGAACATGGATCCATCATGCCTTGTTACCACTGTGCAGGCTGGTGGTGGTGGTGTAATGGTGTGGGGGATGTTTTCTTGGCACACTTTAGGCCCCTTAGTGCCAATTGGGCATCGTTTAAATGCCACGGCCTACCTGAGCATTGTTTCTGACCATGTCCATCCCTTTATGACCACCATGTACCCATCCTCTGATGGCTACTTCCAGCAGGATAATGCACCATGTCACAAAGCTCGAATCATTTCAAATTGGTTTCTTGAACATGACAATGAGTTCACTGTACTAAAATGGCCCCCACAGTCACCAGATCTCAACCCAATAGAGCATCTTTGGGATGTGGTGGAACGGGAGCTTCGTGCCCTGGATGTGCATCCCACAAATCTCCATCAACCGCAAGATGCTATCCTATCAATATGGGCCAACATTTCTAAAGAATGCTTTCAGCACCTTGTTGAATCAATGCCACGTAGAATTAAGGCGAAAAGGGGTCAAACACAGTATTAGTATGGTGTTCCTAATAATCCTTTAGGTGAGTGTATATATGTGTGTGTGTGTACGTAACCTACAGGTTTTCTTTTCTTACTGGCTAAATGTTTTGTGCCCAATATTTAATTAGATTGTTTTAAAATATATGAATACATTTCTCTCTGGTTTTGTTTGGCAGCTGTATTACCTTTATGGTTATTAGAAGAGCAGGAATTAAAATCACAAAATTAAAAATTAAAATAAATATGCACAGACTAAATTTTAATAGGTAAGATGAATCTAAACTCAGTAATTGGCCCAAAGTATATTGATTTACCCCATTACAATAGTCCATTTACAGTTACTATCATAAAAATACACTTACTTGTAGGTTTAAAATTGTACATAAGGCACATTTAATGTCCAACATCAAATATTTTAGTGAAATGTATATTTTAGAATTATTGCGCTTCTATTGCATTCGTTCTGTTTAGCGCGCAGCAGTGAAGTTCGTTCACTGTGAAGTTTAGCAGCAAAATGGAAACATTTGCATGCCTTTCTAACATTTACAGATGGAGAATAAACTTGTGAAAAGTAAGTTATGCGCTGAGGAAAACACCATGTCTCAAACGCATAAAATAGCACAAAATGTATGCTGTTTCCTATGGTGGATCGATTTGATCCATGATCGATCTCTAGGGCTGCTTAAAAAAAACCGTGCACGCGAAATTATCTTGACTAGGTAAACCTGGATCGAATTAGCGGGACTGCATGAACTTCAATTACCTTTTATGAAACCGCTTTAGCCCTAACTCATTTGTTAGGTTCATTCAAGTCAGGTTTTGGAGTTTAATCCGCACTTTTCTTAGCATCTTTTATGAAACAGCCCTCTGCAGCTAGGTAAATGTGGATTGAATTCAGTTAAATAACAGTGTCAATGTTGCTGTAACGCAGTGTTCAATTATGAAACAAACTCAATGTAGCTACAAAGCAGCTCCAATAGAAGACAATAGTGTCATTATTAAGTTCGCCAATTCAGTTCATCAAATATGAAATAATGTCAAAGGCAGCTCTACAGAAGACCATAGTATAATTATTCTGTACAGTTCAGTTCAAGTTTTTGTGTTCTCATTTCAGAATAGTAATTCCCTAAGCCCCAATTGATATATAGGACAACAATAATGACATTTTTTCAATCTGGTATGCATCGTGCAACATCATATTTACATAAAGGTTAAATAATCATGCCAGTGTGGGTTTACCCCTACATTTTTTTGGTCAGATTATGTAACTAAATTAGAAAACCTATAGATCAATTATCAAGATGCTGAAACTCCATTCTAACCTTACTGAAGGTTACCATTTCAAAAAATAAGTTTATTCTTTAAAAATAAAATCTTTTCATAAAATCCCCATCCTGGACATTTTAACCTTAGGAATTAAACAGAATGGCAGATGAAATGTATTTATGATTTGTGATCTCTAATACATTTATCATGAAAAAAATGAGATGAAAGATAGAGTAGCAACAGTTACTCTCTAAAAGGAAAAGTCATGGTTAAACAATGAAAAGGATTCAGATTTATTTGAAACGTTTTGGCACTTTGGAAATACATTGATTGATAGTAAGCTGCTGCTATTTTGCATGTTTTTCTGTGGCATACAATAATACGTGTGAAGATAAATATATTGATGCACAGGGTTGTATTTCAGCTCTTTTAGAACACTGAGCATGTTTAATTTACTTGAAAAGTATGTTATATTCTGACTCTTCACAGTTGATTAATTGACAGGTTTTGTTGCTGTTAAATCAAATAAAAATACTCAGGTTCTCATTATGGCATTAAGAGATTTAACATGTGATGTGTCCCTGGTTAAAATGCTATCAGGTGGTATTATGGGAGCCCTGTAACCAGACAGGGGATGGTAGAAGGGGTTAGGAGCCTTATTTTCAAAACAGTTCCACCTTTCTTCTCCCTTCTTCTCACAGCACTCATGGACCAAAGTCATGGTGGAGTACTCCTCAATACAGAAACGCGACAAAGCAGTTTTCCACTGAAAAAACAAGGAAAAAAGACAATTATTTTTCTGTTCAGCATTGCTGAAGTAAAATAACGTGTTTCTCATTCTGTGTACTCACTGCTTGTTGCGCACAGTAAAGGATCTGTCCTTTTCCATGGGCCAAGCCTCCATAGCAGCACTGGCTCAACCATGCCTCTAGTCTGTTTACTGCCTTTCCAGCACGGCGAGCGTAAGCGTAACTGGATGAAGGGAAACGGGCGGCAGGATATCTGGGGCGGCCGTTGCCATAAAGACAGATCGCCTTGAGGTTGTTATCTGAAGGTCTGGCTGGAGGAAAGTTTGATTTCAGCAGCACGCCAGGGTCAGTGTTCTGTCCCCCTTAATGGAAGCAGGACAAGATGCATATTATGCAGAAAAGGAACTTTTTTTGGAAAGATCCATCTCAAATGTATTACTACAAGAAGGTCAGAGAATGAAACATCAACATTATCTATTATACATCAATTTACGTTTACATTTATTCATTTAGAACAGGGATGCACACCTTCGGTCCTGGAGGGCCGCTGTCCTGCAGAGTTTTGCTCCAACCCTAATCAAACAAACCTGAACAAGCTAATCGATGTCTTCAGGATTACCAGAAAGTTACTGGCAGGTGGTTTTTATCAGGGTTGGAGTTCAGCTATGCAGGACAGTTGCCCTCCAGGACCGAAGTTGCCCATCCCTGATGCCTTAAAGGCTTTTTTGCTCCAAAATAAAAAGACAATAAATAGCATAAAGTTTTGTAGATAAGGCACATACCTCCCAATGAAATTAGATGAAGAATCAAAGTAGTTACAAGTGTGCTTTTCCAAACCATGACTGGTTATTATCTGCAGTGAAAAATATCCTTCGATTTCTTCAGGTCTGATAGAAGACTGCAAGGCAGTAGATTTAAAGGGATGGAAGGGGAATGAGAGGCGGGCCAAAGCTGATGGGACCATCAAGCAGAGTTTGAAGTATGGAGATAAGGGCCTAGGTTATTTGTGTTTAATTAAACTCCCCCTTGATACTAATTCATAGTCAAAGCAGTGGGTAGTCAAAATAGCAAAGTTCACTAAAGTTACAGTGAATGGAATAAATACTGATATATATGTCATGCCACATATTTTCTCAGTAATTTCCATTGCTTCAGTCCATGTGCAAAGCAGCATAAATTATAATATGGTCCATATTAGTGCATACAAATTTAAAAAGGAAATGCTTCACAGATTTATGAGCAATGCTGATATCAATTCAATGTCATAAATACATTTGCATTTTGCTGATAATATGGCAAAAGTAAAAATCACTTTAATCTTTCACTTAGCATATTGGTTTATGAGTTTTAAACCCTCATCTGACATTTTGCCAGGATTCAACGTTTCCCCTATTTTATGTGTAAGAAACAGGTAATGATTTTAGGGAGGATATGAGGCTGACTTTGTGAAACGTAGCTTAAAAATTTGCACATTAAGCTGTGCACAGCACATACATTTTTCATATCAGCTACAAGAAACTTTTTTTTTCTGACCATATTCATGGGCAAACATACACAAATAGATCATGGTTTGCGGAAAACATCACGCTTATCTTCAACCCTATTCCAAAACATTGACTTTGTTCAGACATCCTTATCTAATTAAAATGGATTGCTCAAGTATGAGAGAAATACTCCCAAGACTTCTTGCAAACCAGCCAGTTCTGCTAGTAATGATGTGATGCTTGTCATGCTTGAGGAACTGCATTGAGAAAAACATAAAATATCTTGATGTATCCCAATGCTGGCAGCTAAACAAAGAAAGAAAATACCAAGTTTAGTAGGAGTTGTGAGAAATTCTTTGACATGTACGGTATCGAAACTGCTGAGAAACTTTGACATCATCTGGTTTGTGAAATCCCATTTGATTATTTCCCAGCTGTGAACAAATAATGCTAAAGAAATGCTGAATAAGCTGTTTTATTATTATTATTGTTTTTTCTTTTTTTATTTAAGTTTCCAATAATTGGCTATATAGTGGACCCTCAACAGTTGAAATATAGAAAGAATATTTTAAAAATTACATATATACAAGGGTGTAATCATTTAGCTGTTTTGTACTGTTGTGTATAATACCATTCAAAAGTTTTAGATCTGTAAGATTTATTTACAATTTAAAATATAAGTTTATTTAATTTATTTCTGTGTTGGCAGTCTTCAGTGTCACATGATCCCTCAGAAATCTTTCTAATATGCTGATTTGCGGCTCAAGAAACATTTATTATTATTATCAATGTTGAAAACAGTTGTGCCAACATATATGCTGAATGTTTACAAAAAAAGAAGGCAGTTATGACATACATTATTGACACATTGTTTATTCTTTATACACTTATTAAAGTCCATGAACAGGTCTGAAAGATAGATAGAGTACCAACAGTTATTCTCTAAAAGGAAAAGTCATGGTTATACAATGTAAAGGCTTCAGATTTATTTGAAACATTTTGCCACTTTGGAAGTATTGATTGATAGTAAGCTGCTGCACATTTTATTTTGCATGTTTTTCTATGGCATACAATAATACTTGTGAAGACAAATAAATTGATGCACAGGGTTATATTTCAGCTATTATAGAACACTAAGCATGTTTAATTTACTTGAAAAGTATGTTATATTCTGACTCTTCACAGTTGATTGACAGGTTTTGTTGCTGTTAAATCAAATAAAATTGTTCAGGTTGTCATATGGCATTAAGAGATTTAACAGGTGTTGGGGTCCCAGGTGAAAATCCTACCAGGTGGTATTATGGGGGCCCTGTAACCAGACAGGGGATGGTAGAAGGGGTTAGGAGCCTGACTTTCAAAGCAGTTCCACCTTTCTTCTCCCTTCTTCTCGCAGCACTCATGGACCAAGGTCATGGTGGAGTACTCCTCAATACAGAAAAGGGACAAAGCAGTTTTCCACTGCAAAAACAAAGAAAAAAGACAATTATTTTTCTGTTCAGCATTGCTGAAGTAAAATGACATGTGTTTCTCATTCTGTGTACTCACTGCTTGTTCCACGCAGCAAAGGATCTGTCCATTTCCATGGGCCAAACCTCTATAACAGCACTGGCTCAACCATGCCTCTAGTCTGTTTACTGCCTTTCCAGCGCGGCGAGTGTAAGCGTAACTGGATGAAGGGAAACGGGCGGCAGGATATCTGGGGCGGCCGTTGCCATAAAGACAGATCGCCTTGAGGTTGTTATCAGAAGGTCTTGCTGGAGGAAAGTTTGATTTCAGCAGCACGTCAGGGTCAGTGTTCTGTCCCCCTTAATGGAAGCAGGACAAGATGCATATTATGCAGAAAAGTAACTTTTTTTTTTTTTTGAAAGATCCATATCAAATGTATTACTACAAGTAGGGTCAGAGAATGAAACATCAACATTATCTGTTTACATTTATTCATTTAGAACAGGGATGCACACCTTTGGTCCTGGAGGGCCGCTGTCCTGCAGAGTTTAGCTCCAACCCTAATCAAACAAACCTGAACAAGCTAATCGATGTCTTCAGGATTACCAGAAAGTTACTGGCAGGTGGTTTTTATCAGGGTTGGAGTTCAACAATGCAGCACAGTTGCCCTCCAGGACCGAAGTTGCCCATCCCTGATGCCTTAAAGGCTTTTTTGCTCCAAAATAAAAAGACAATAAATAGCATAAAGTTTTGTAGATAAGGCACATACCTCCCGATGAAATTAGATGAAGAATCAAAGTAGTTACAAGTGTGCTTTTCCAAATCATGACTGGTTATTATCTGCAGTGAAAAATATCCTTCTTTTCAGTTTGCAAATTTGCACTGTTTTCTTCAGGTCTGATAGAAGACTGCAAGGCAGTAGATTTAAAGGGATGGAAGGGGAATGAGAGGCGGGCCAAAGCTGGTGGGACCATCAAGCAGAGTTTGAAGTATGGAGATAAGGGCCTAGGTTATCTGTGTTTAATTAAACTCCCCCTTGATACTAATTCATAGTCAAAGCAGTGGGTAGTCAAAATAGCAAAGTTCACTAAAGTTACAGTGAATGGAAAAAATACTGATATATATGTCATGCCACATATTTTCTCAGGAATTTCTATTGCTTCAGTGCATGTGCAAAGCAGCATAAATTATAATATGGTCCATATTAGAGCATACAAATTTATAAAGGAAATGCTTCACAGATTTCACTAATATTACGAGCAATGCTGATATCAATTCAATGACACAATTGCATGCTGATAATATGGCAAACGTAATAATCACTTTAATTTTTCACTTTGCACATTCGGTTTATGAGTTTTAAACCCTCATCTGACATTTTGCCAGGGGCCTGTACCATGATGGTAGTTGAACAAACTCAGGGTTATAGGATTAGTTTCGAGTTGACAAAATCAAACCACTCCAATCTGGCTTTGTTGGTACCATGATGCTTATCATCAACTTTCTCTGTCAACTCAGGCTTCGATCCTGAGTTTGTGGAGCACATGAATCCGTGACATCGGAGGTGAACAGCCAATCACATGCTTTGCAACAGAGACAAATTATGATTCACTTCTCGCGAGAGAGCCAGCGCAATTCAAACTCTTTTGCTGAAGGTTAAGAGATTGAAGAAAATGAAGTATTTAAACTCATTTACACTAATGAAAATACTTGTCCATGAAAGAGGACAAATAAAATAAATTATCTTGCTCTATCAGTGCAAGTGCAACTTGTGATGTTATTTTATATAGTTGATAATATATAGCGATAGAGACTCAAACATGTAAGGTCACATGTCATATTAAAGTTTATTTACAGCTTATTTATATTACATATGATCTGTAAATATTAATATTAATTGAAACTAAATGCTTAATTAAAACTGCTAAACTAAAATTGCTTGTGTGTATTGGATTAATAATAATATATATCATAATTATATAAATCATAAAATAATTATAAAAAAGTAATTATCATTAAAGCCAGACAATTTCATTGTTAAATTTGTTTTTCTCTCTCTATATAGTGACCTTTAATTTGGAGGAAGAGAAACTGGGGGAGTGACTTTATTGCATTGGATGTGTCAGTTCATTTAGCTCACATCCTAAAGATCTCTGAACCAGAACATAACCTGCCCCGGAGCAGGTTTGCCGTGGAGTGTAAGTTATATGGTGATGAACACCGCTAAATGCCAAGTCACTTTCATGGTACCTAAAACCCAGGATTGGCGCAAACTAATCTGAAACTTACCTGGCTAGCCAGCTAATCATAATTCAAAATGTTTCCCATAGTTTAAGTGTGAGAAACAGTTGTTTTTAGGGAGGATATGAGGCTGACTTTGTGAAACGTAGCTTAAAAATTTGCACATTTAAGCTGTGCACAGCACATACATTTTTCATATCAGCTACAAGAAACTTTTTTTCTGACCCCATTCATGGGCAAAAATACATAAACAGATCATGGTTTACGGAAAACATTACGCTTATCTTCAACCCTATTCCAAAACATTGACTTTGACGCATTGTTATCTAATTAAAATGGATTGCTCAAGTACATGAGAGAAATACTCCCATGACTTCTTGCAAACCAGCCAGTTCTGCTAGTAATAATGTGATGCTTGTCATGCTTGAGGCATTGAGAAAAACATAAAATCTTGATGTATCCCAATGCTGGCAGCTGAACAAAGAAAGAAAATACCAAGTTGAGAGTTTCTTTGACGTGTACGGTATCGAAACACCGTCATCAGCTGCTGAGAAACTTCTATATCATCAAGTTTGTGAAATCCCATTTGATTATTTTCCAGCTGTGAACAAATAATTAATGCTAATTATTAATATTATTTTTTATTTTTTATTTAAGTTTCCAATATTTGGCTATATAGTGGACCCTTAACAGATGAAATATAGAAAGAATGATATTTTAAAAATTGTTATAAAAAATTACATATATACAAGGGTGTAATCATTTAGCTGTTGTGTGCTGTTGTGTATAATACTACCATTCAAAAATGTTTTAGATCTGTAAGATTTTTTAATGTTTTAAAAGAAGTCTCTTCTGCTCACCAAGGCTGCATGTATTTGATCCAAAATACAGCAAAAACAGTAATATTGTGAAATATTTTTTACAATTTTAAATAACTTTAATTTATTTCTGTGTTGGCAGTCTTCAGTGTCACATGATCTTTCAGAAATCTTTCTAATATGCTGATTTGCTGCTCATGAAACATTTATTATCAATGTTGAAAACAGTTGTGCCTATATATATATATATATATATATATGCTTTATGTATACAAAAAAAGAAGGCAGTTATGACATACATTATTGACACATTGTTTATTCTTTATACACTTATTAAAGTCCATGTACAGGTTTGAAAGATAGAGTACCAACAGTTATTCTCTAAAAAGAAAAAGTCATGGTTAAACAATGAAAAGGCTTCAGATTTATTTGAAACGTTTTGGCACTTTGGAAATACATTGATTGATAGTAAGCTGCTGCACATTTTATTTTGCATGTTTTTCTATGGCATACAATAATGCATGTGAAGATAAATAAATTGCACAGGGTTATATTTCAGCTCTTCTAGAACACTAAGCATGTTTAATTTACTTGAAAAGCATGTTATATTCTGACTCTTCACAGCTGATTAATTGACAGGTTTTGTTGCTGTAAGGTTGTCATATGGCATTGTCACGGAGCTGCCCTCTGTTCTCTATGTTCCCCTTGCTTAACCCCTTTGTATAAAGACATGAACACATACTTGGGTTTTTAAAAACTCCTTATTTACCTTGATGTGTCAGCAAGGTGGAAAGATGGATCATACACACACACCTGCATACACCTGCAACTAGACTGTTGTGTTTCAGACTGGCCACCTGAGCACTAAACCAGTGGACATTTAAGCTCTTCTCATAAACTGTTGATTATTATTTGGATCAGCATTCATGGTGGCAGCCATATTGAACTGAGTAAAAGACCTGAAAGGACTGTCATCATGCTTTTTATACTTTGCTATGTTGCATCATGGGAATGGGAGATACCAAGTATGGTGGGAAAGGGGTGAAAATTGTTTTATGAAGTTATTGCCCTTGACTTCCTATAATTATTGCTGAAATGAAGTTGATAATAGGTTGTATTGTGCTATTTATATTTGTGTATTTAAGGAAATTAGGTTATGTGATCTTTAATACTTTCCATGTTAAATTATGACTGAGAAATGCTTGTACCCATGTGTATAAATTCTCACATAATGAAGTGGTCAAAGAGTCTAGGATTGATGTTCAGTGAGGGCAGTAGCTACTAAGGAGTACTCTGATTGAAGTATTGTTATACCTGATCAAAGTTTTTTTTTTCTCTGTTGTTTTTTGTTTATATTGAAGTTTAATTTTTCTAATGATGGCGAAATTAAGCTTTGCAAAGCACCGAGGCTTTCCCCTCAAGTGTATCGTAAAAAGGTTAATTACTCGAAGCTTTTCAAAACGGTGTACACTAACAACATCTTGTGGTCAAAAGGTGGAAAAAACTGCCTTTGCGTCCCAGACGACGCAGCTATTTTTGGACTGTTTCATGTAATAAATCAGTTTGTGCTATGAAAAGCGTATAAAACAATGTAAATTATTATTATACATAAAAAAAGTCTTTCACGTCATTTTACTTACACAATTTGAATAAATGAGTCTGAATAAAATTTGGGGGGAAAAATAAGCAAGCTTTGCCATATATTATCAAAATAAATGATTGTCATAGAATGAAGTATGAACTGGGAATAAATACAAACTGAACACATGTAAATATTTATTCGTATTATGGCATATGACACTTCACATCTGCGCAAGGGTTCACGCTATGTGAATCAGAATACGAAGCAGTCATGTGGTTGTGTGCGAAAATGAAGCTTCGGACGTCACCGATCACGTGGTTATGTACCCCTAAATAAAAAGGGAAAACTGGCATTTAACATCCTCCAGTCATTTATTGGAGAACTCTAGATGGTATCCCTAGTTGATCTATGACAGGCACTAAGAGATTTAACAGGTGTTGGGGTCCCAGGTGAAAATCCTACCAGGTGGTATTATGGGGGCCCTGTAACCAGACGGGTTGGTAGGAGGGGTTAGGAGCCTGACTTTCAGCATTTTTTTTTTTGCATTTCTCAGGAGCTAATTACCCTCCTCCATCCCCAGCTCCTCATCTATTCAGTCAGGATTGGCCTTATGATTCCCCGGAATCAGACTAATTCTTGAAATATGTGTACATGTTAAATTATTGACATTAATTATATCTGCATATGTTGGTTCTGTTGTGTTTACCCTAGGGGGGTTATTGCTGCTCTCCCTGCTCTTATCCATGCTAGGCTGCATGGATGCACAGGGAGTTCTTTCCCAGAACAGAACCATACCGCCAATACAAACTCTATGCAATTATCAATCATATTTGGCAATAGTGGTCCTGACAGAGCTGAGTGTAGTTTTCATTTCCATAGCAGCTTATGTCCTGAAGTGAAAGATTTGAGCCAAGTTGGACTGTCAGTGCCAGAACTGTGATGGGCTATGTCAGCAGATAGACGGGGAACACAGAGGTAAGTGATATAAACAACAGCAGGTTTATTGAACAGAGATGATCAACAACACAGCAGTAATAGCAGTCCAGGTAAGCAGGCTGGGAGAGGGAATGTCTTGGTGTAGCTTATCTGTGGGTGATACAGTCTTTGTTTCTTTCTCAGGAGATCCAGTGGCTGGAGAGCGTGGAGACGACGGAGAGCAGGAGCTGAGGAGAACTAGGACAGCCAGTAGGAACAACAGGTAAGTGTAGCGCAGGTAAGTCAATCCGGGAACACAACAAGGTAAGGTTGAGACCAGACAGTGAGTGAAGAGGAGGAGTGCAGTTTTATAGAGCTGACTGGTGATTGCTGACAGGTGAAAGGAATCAGTAGTCAGGTGATTGGGATCTGGTGAATGTGGTGACGGTGGTGACTGTGTTGACTCTCTGACAGTACCCCCTTCTCCAGGGTAGGCTCCTGACACCCTTCTACGACGACGGGGGCGGCCACGGCCTCTGGGTGTAGGACGGTCAGGGTGGTTTTGGTGAAATTCAGTCAGGAGAGTAGGGTCCAAAACATCGTCTCGGTTGACCTAGGATCTTTCCTCTGGCCTGTATCCTTCCCAGTCTACGAGATACTCTAGATGGCCGCCCTGTCGATTTGTAGATTTGAGGCTCTTCAATGACTTCGGGAGGAGGAGGTACTGGCGGCTCGTCGGGTTCTGTGGAGGAGGGAGACACAGGTTTAAAGAGGGAAACGTGGAAGGAGGGGTGAATGCGGTACCTTGCAGGGAGTTGGAGACGGTAAGTGACTTCATTAATCTGCCTCTCGATGGTAAAGGGACCGCTATAGCGGGGACTCAGCTTCCGGCAAAGCTGGCGGAGGCGCAGATCCCGTGTCGAGAGCCAGACCTTATCTCCAGGATGGTAAACAGGTGTAGAAGATCGACGGGCATCTGCAAACATCTTGTGCCTCCGCACAGCATGCTGGAGGTGGAAGTGAGCTGAGTCCCATGCTCTCTCGCTTGCTCGGAACCAGTGGTCTATGGCTGTAACGTCTGAGGGTTCCTCTGTCCAGGGAAATAGAGGGGGTTGGTAGCCGAGTATGCACTGGAACGGGGTAAGACCGGTGGTTGACTGCTTGAGGGAGTTTTGTGCATACTCTGCCCAAGGGAGGTAACGGTTCCAGCCATGCTGACTGTCGTGACCGTAGGCCCGGAGATATCTCCCAATCTCCTGAATCTTCCGCTCAGTCTGGCCGTTGGTCTGGGGGTGATATCCTGAGGAGAGGTTGACAGAGACATTAAGGAGTTTGAAAAAAGCAGTCCATAGGTTTAAAGTGAATTGTGGCCCACGATCAGAGACGATCTCTTCGGGCATTCCAAAGGTACGAAATAGCTGATGGAAGAGGGCTTCAGCTGTTTCCAGGGCGGTGGGTAATCCACGAAGGGGGATCAACTTGCATGCTTTGGAGAATCTATTCACTGCTACGAGAATGCAGGTGTATCCATCGGAATTTGGCAGATCGGTGACAAAGTAAACTCCGATGTGGGACCAGGGACGACGTGGAATGGGTAGTGGTACAAGTTTTCCTGAAGGTAGCTGATGTGGAGTTGAGATGGCACAGACTGAGCATCCACGAACATACTGGGAGACATCCCGGGCCATGTTGGGCCACAAGTACTGAGCTTTGAGAAGTGAGAGAGTTCGCTGGCTGCCTGGATGTCCAGAGCCCGGGGAAGCATGAAGGGAGCCCAGAAGGTTATTCCTCAAAGTTGTTGGCACGTAGATCCTGCCTTCTGGGCCTCCCAGCGGAGCGGGTTCGGAAGCAGTAGCGATGCGGATTTGGTCCTCAAGGTCCCATTGTATGGGGCTTACGAAGATGGTTGGAGGGAGTATGGGATCAGATGTTGGCGGTTCTTCCAATGACATTACTAAATGGGCCCAGGAATACTTCCAGAAACCACTGTCGGTAAACACAATCCGCCGTGCCATCTGCAGATGCCAACTAAAGCTCTATCATGCAAAAAGGAAGCCATATGTGAACATGGTCCAGAAGCGCCGTCGTGTCCTGTGGACCAAGGCTCATTTAAAATGGACTGTTCCAAAGTTGAAAAGTGTTCTATTGTCAGACGAGTCAAAATTTGACATTCTTGTTGGAAATCACGGACTCCGTGTCCTCCGGGCTAAAGAGGTGAGAGACCCTCCAGACGATGTCTATTTCAGGGAAGGCCTTGTGTATTTCAGCAGGACAAAGCAAAACCACATACTGCAGCTATTACAACAGCATGGCTTCGTCATAGAAGAGTCTGGGTGCTGAATTGGACTGCCTGCAGTCCAGATCTTTCACGACCCCGAACTCTTCAGCAGCTGGAAACCCATATCAGGCAAGAATGGGACCAAATTCCGACATCAAAACTCCAGAAACTCATAACCTCGATGCCCAGACGTCTTCAAACTGTTTTGAAAAGAAGAGGAGATGCTACACCATGGTAAACATGCCCCCGTGCCAACTATTTGAGACCTGTAGAAGACATCAAATTTGAAATGAGCTCATTTTGTGCATAAAATTTTTAATTTTCTCAGTTTAAACATTTGTTATGTTATCTATGTTCTATTGTGAATAAAATATTGGCTCATGTGATTCGAATGTCTTTTAGTTTTTATTTTATTCAAATTTCAAAAAACATCCAAACATTTCTGGAATTCGGGTTGTATATAACCTATTCTCATTTCAATTTTTACCTCCCATTTTATTGCAGAACAATTGAGAAAAACTAAATATGGTTTCTTTTGGAGACTAAAGTGCAGAAAAAAAGAGGCTGTGTTAAACAAACTGATATTGAATCTGCACTCACAACTGGCACTATAGTGTCCCATAAGCTGGGTGGTGGGATTCATGTGCCCTCTAGTGGTGCAATATTGTGCTCGTAACTTTCAGGCTAAATTGCAACCAGATGAGAGCTTTAACACTGGTATTTTTAGTCTGTGGATTATGATAATCATCATTTAATTTCTGTGCTGCACAGTTTGGTTTACTGCCAATCTGCTATAAATCAAGAACAGTTGATTTCACCTCAGAAATAAATTTCTTAAATATTAAAAAAAATTCTTAAATATTTCTGGAAAACTGTGGTCGCTACAAAATAATTCAACTTAATGTGAATCAGAGAAAATAACTTATAAATGTATATATAAATCTGGAAATAAATACAAGTGGGAATAAATAAATAAAAGTTAAAAAGTATAGAAATACATTGAAAAATAAATACAGAAAATAAAATCTGTATTTATCTTTATAGTTTCTGTATGTATCTTTATTTTCCTTTGCAGGAAATTTCATTCTCATAGACTGATCACACTAGGTTATCTGCTGGAATGCAGCATGTTCTGTAAATAGAATCCAGACTATCACGCACACCCTTCAGTAAAGGTGTTTTGACTGCAGGTGATTAAGTCAGTAAAAAAAAAAAAAAAAAACGTGGCACANAAAAAAAAAAAAAAAGGCGTGGCACAGTTTACCTGGAAAGCACATACCTGGTGAGAAAGAAGAACGGGTGAAGGCCACAAGCAGTAGGGATAAAGAATGTGATGTGTATCATAGACTATTACAACAGATAAAATGAAGGTTTTTGGATTGAATTGCAGCTCCAAAGCATTCATGTAGGCTACCAGTACTGTGGGACATAACGTTAATGTTCCTCAACAATGGAAACATTGACGAACATAGGAATCAAGGTTAATATCACTGTGTCAGGCTGCAAAAAAACACTTCAGGGTCAATAATATTGAATGTAATTTTCTCTGTGGGCACAACTTAACAGTTTCTTTCTAAATTAACTTTTTAGTTTCAATCGAACTAACTTAAAAAAAAAAAACTATAGTAGCCTACGTCCTTTCTGCACCACTGAAAAGAAATTGCAAAAAGCCATAGATCGAACAGATAGCCACGCCCACAACTCACGGTGAAGTCAGTGTTGTTGTGTAGGTCACTAAAAACATCCTCGTTGTAGTTTCTCAAGGCATTTTTGAAAGGATTTTAAAACTTATATTAATAGAAAACTTGAAAAATAAAACATAATATTTATTTTATTAGGAAAATACCATATCTTGTTCTTGTGGGCCGGATCTGGGCCAGACTATGTTGCTGTCTGGGGAGGTGCTGCTCAGCTGCTATCAACGTTATTACAGTGAGGATCAGGTGGCAAAAGACATTATATAGCAGCCCCTGTGCCAACTGGAGGCAACATTGCTCATGTGGTGCTCACTGTAGAGCAGGGGTGGGGAACGTTGATCCTGGAGGGCCATTGTCCTGCAGAGTTTAGTTCCAACCCTAATTAAACACACCTGAAGTCTCCAGGATTACTAAAGTTACAGGCAGATGAGTGTTTTTTTCAGGGTTGGAGCGAAACTCTGCAGGACAATGGCCCTCCAGGATCAACGTTCCCCACCCCTGCTGTAGAGCAAAATGACTTCCAGCTCCCCCTCTCTGAATGTAATGGGTGGAGTACCCTAAATTAGGTTTGGAGCTTGCTAACAACTACTGGACGTCAAGCCCCACCCACTGGTCTCTTCTCTACTACTCTTACTGTGTAAGCCACACTCAACAGAATAACAAATGTTTTCACTATGTAAATATCCTTCTTAGTTGGTTCAGGAGGCATTGCAGTTTGTTTGAGGAAGGACTAGTGGTTTTCACAGGAAGCTGACATTCATAAATGTGCAATAAGGTTGCAAATAAGGCACAAACCCCCAGCAAACTGATATGTTAAGATCAGATATCTTTGTTGATGGCTGTGAGAAACCAACTTGTTTTTTGCAAATGTCACCACTAGAATAAACCAGAAATGAATATTTGTTGCTTAACTGGTCAGACTGGTCACCTCTGAAAGACTGAGAAGGAGAAGGAAAGATTATGGTTTAGTGTAAGAGAAAGATAGGCGTACAGAGGTAAAATATTTATTTTACTCTTGTTTTTTTTATTTTATTTAATTTTTTTATGCCTCATTGGTGATATTGTGTGCAGTGAGTGTCAGTGTTAATATCAGCCACTCCCATCCAACCCTTGTTTATTGCAACAAAGATACTCTTCTGTTTGCGTATACTGCTCTTGGCAAAGGTGAGTTTTATTATCGCACACATCAGAATGACACGTTCTTATTCTTGTATTCTTGTAGTGCTGAAATATGTAATAAGCTTCTGCTATTTTTATATGTGTGTGTGTTAAATAATTAAAAATATTAAACTACAAGTTACTATATTTCAATGTTTTGCATTTCAGTTTGTACACACACTTTTGTGTAGAATGCATGGCTCCAGATGGCAGGAAAACATCTTAAACTAGCCTTAAGTGGTTTGCTGGTCCGTTCTGTTTTCTGTTTTTAGAGGGGTTTGTGACACTTAAAGACCAATTTATACAGCAAAGTTTAGCAAGTTTAACAAGTCTGGGAGAGGTTTAGCATGTCTGCTGCCAGCCTAAGCTTCTTTGCTGGTCTAGGCACATCTGTTTAGGACAATTACAAAGTGTTCAGATCACTGTGTTAATGGTTTTGAGAACAGTGAACCGAGTTTGAAGAAATGTGTCAAATCGATTGAGAAAAACTGTAAATGTGTTGTTATGAGTGTAAATTAATTTGTTTTAAATGTGTCATTAACTGTAAATTAATTGTTATTTCCCTGTTTCTCTGTTGGTATTTTCTTTTAGAGATCAAGCAGCTATAGTCTTCATATACATGTACAAAACTGTACATATATATATTTTTGGATTTACACATACATAGCCATGGAGAGGAAGTCATGCTGGCCCCTGATCCTGTGTTTAATAGTAGCTGCGATCATGGGCTTGCTGGCATATATGCACCTTAACAGGGAGTTGTTAAACAAACTAACAAACGAAATTGAGTTCGTAAAGGCAGCGGTGAGAGAAACAGAACAGAGTATAGAAAGTTACAATTTAGAAGTTGAGTACACACAGAAGGAGATGGACAATGCCGATAAGGAGGTCAAGGAACTTCAGGATGAGGTTGTGAAATTAACCTCTTCTAAGGAGGAAAAGGACAAAGAGGTTAAAGCATGCAAGGATTCAGTGGTGAGTAATGTAGATCCACCAGGTTATATTGATTAGGAAAATGTGCAAATTTGTAAATATTTACTAAATACTACATAATTACATAACTGTGCATAGATTTAAATTTTTGGTAAAAGATGAATTATGCAGGCAGGAAAAGTACAGTAACTCTACACTTTTCTGCATGTATAATTCACCTTTTACCAAAATGTAAATCTATGCACAGTTATGTAAATATGTATGTTCGTAGTTATATATCTGAATGTAAAAACATTATGATACTGTGTTGTATAATATTAGTATAATCTATATATATATATATACACACTGTGTGTATGTATGTGTATATATATATATACAGTGGTGCTCAGGATTATTGGCACCCTTGGTAAATATGATCAAAGATGACAATAAAAATAATTATGCATTGTTTATCCTTTTGATCTTCAATTCTAAAAATTTGCAAAAATCTAATCTTTCATTGAAGGAAAAGAATTGAAAGTGGGGGAAAAAATCACATTATGAAATAAATGTTTTTCTCAAAACACATTGGCCACAATTATTGGCACCCTTTTGTTAAATACTTTTTGCAACCTCCTTTTGCCAAGATGACAGCTCTGAGTCTTCACCTATAATGCCTGATGAGTTTGGAGAACACCTGACAAGAGATCAGAGACCATTCCTTCATACAGAATCTCTCCAGATTCTTCAGAGTCCCAGCTCCATGTTGGTGCTTCATCTCTTCAGTTCACTCCACTCATTTTCTAAAGGGTTCAGGTCAGGGGACTGGAATGGCCATTGCAGAAGCTTCATTTTGTGCTCAGTGACACATTTTTGTGTTGGTTTTGATGTTTGTTTTGGATCATTGTCCTGATGGAAGATCCAACCACGGCCCATTATTGGATTTCTAGCAGAAGCGGTCAGGTTTTGATTTTTTATCTGTTGGTATTTGATAGAATCCATGATGCCATGTATCTGAACAAGATGTTCAGGACCTCCAGCAGAAAAATAGGCCAACGACATTAAAGATCCAGCAGTATATTTAACCGTGGGCATGGGGTACATTTAATCCCTGTGTGCACCAAATCCATCTGGTGGGTTTGCTGCCAAAAAGCTCTTTTTTAGTTTCATCTGACCATAGAAGCCGGTCCCGTTTGAAGTTTCAGTCTTGTTTGACAACTGAATATGCTGGAGATTGTTTCTAGATGAGAGCAGAGGATTTTTCTTGAAATCCTCTAGAACAACTTGTGGGGATGTAGGTGCTGTTTGATAATTTTTTTAGGCTTTCTGAGACTCAAGACTCAACTAACCTCTGCAATTCTCCAGCTGTGATCCTTGGAGAGTCTTTGGCCACTCAAACTCTCCTCCTCATCGTGCATTAGGACGATTTAGACACACGTCCTCTTCCAGGCAGATTTGTAACATCTTTAGTTGATTGGAACTTCTTAATTATTGCCCTGGTAGTGGAAATGGGGATTTAGAGCAGGTTTAACAACTCACCTGTTGAACTGGTAGTAACCATACAAGTTAATTCAGCATTGTTGTACCTATCAGCCATTTTAATCAGTCGTTAAAGGTGCAGTAAGCGATTTCTGAGAAACATGTTGATGTTTAAATGGAATCCAAATAAACACACCCCTCCCTTTGTTGCTACATGTCCCTGCTTGAACACGCAATGCAAGAGTGGATGTCTCTTTATCATAGCTGAAGCAAAGCAAAATAAAGCACAGATGATGAATAAATGACAAAGAAGAACAAAAACGAACATACAGTATGCAATATTATATACAAGCAAGAGTTTGTTATTAGTCGCCAGCGGCACACCAGCTCCAGACAAACAATAACACTCAAAACTGTTTACCAAAGCTAACTTTACAACAACAGCATATCTTGGTTCCCATTCAGTCGGTTACGTTCGACGTACGTCGGACAGACCGACAAATAGGAATCTCGCTAGAGAGGCCAATCTACTTCGAGTGTAACTAAAACGAGCCAATGCACATTGGCATGCAATCATATGCATCAGCTGCTCGCCTCGCAGCACGGATATTTAATGAGCAGCAGGTGCATTGTATTTTCAGCTTTCCGCTTCGGAGCCGAACGGTGTTTGTTCCTGTTCTCTGCAAGCAAGTGTCTGCTAGAAGACGAGTCAAGCTTTTTGGTTGAACTTCTCTTTTTTTCGAGTGCGGGCGAACAGCACAGCAGCGGGGTCGAAGTCCTCTCTTTATTTTCTGTTTTTTGTTTCGTTTGCCATTATTGAGCAAATAGCTGTTTTGACAGCGTCAGAAGGCTGTTCTCACGGCCGGTACGGAGCGCTTTGAGCGCTGAAAGCCGTTTTTATGGCTGGTAAGAGTGAGCGCCTTCAAAGAGAGAGAGCACACGACAGGCTGCACACAATCCCTGTCTGTGTTGCGGTGCCCGTTCCCCTGCGTGCTTCAGCACTTTTAAAAGAGTAAAGTCCCAAAAAGAGCTTACACAAGTAGAGCTGCGTCTTTTTAAAGATGACATTCTATTTGTGTGTTTCTGGATGCGGTCGTTTCCTGTCCTCACTGACGGCCACGATCACTGTTTCACATGTCTGGGCACGTGCTGAAACGATGCTCGTGAGTGGTTTATGTTTTCGTATGAGAACATGATCACGTCGACATGCCGGTCGTGACTCTTCTTTCTACGGGAAGCTTGAGTCCCCTCTGTTGTTGGCCAGCTGCCACTTGTGTGTAAAAGCACAGCCGCGGGTCTGCCCGACACTCTGGGAGATCGTGGAGATCAGCGAGAGCAAACCTCTCGCTCCTCTGCGTGTCGTGTGCCGTCGAGCTGTCTGTCCTTGCCTAATCTCCATTGTAGCGCCCTCTCTGGTGCACCAGAAGGGGTCTACTTTGGTGAAATGGCTTGGGTGACTTGAGGTTGAGGGGTTCCTTCGGGGAACCAACCCCCTAGGGCCCCTCCCTCTAGCGCATTGCAAGCTGTGCAGTTTCTGGATTGGATTGCTGGTCCTTCTCATAGGGGAACGTAACATTTCATTCAGGGCTCCAGCTGAGGGTCAGATGTCGATTGCAGCATCGGAGAGAGTGCTGTTATGCTCTGGAAATGAGGGTGACGCTGCCCACTGTAATGGTGTGTGCTTATGCTGACTCAGATTCAGAGTTTACAGTCATGCTTTCCCGGGTGTTCCGGATGCGCATGGAAAACTTGGCAGTATGGAGCTGTATTGGTGCCATAAATATGGAACGCCAAAAGTGCCAAAATCTGCATAATGTTTTTTCCTCTCTCACTACCCTCTTGGGTGGGGTGGCTGTGCACAGACCACACCCACCCTGCATGTGAGGCCAAGGCACTCTTTATGCAAGAGGGTAGTTCTGAGCCAAGGTTGAGCTGCGCTTGTTGAATAACCGTGATCAAAGTCACGGCGCAGGCCCTCTGCCAGACGATGTCCACCTCAGTGGTCCAGAAGCCCAGAGATGGGTGGGGCTGCTTCCCCCCCAACCCCCCCCGGAGGAGGGCCGGGTGGTAAATCCTTTTGTTGGGCATTTTTGAGTGCATCCGTCCCCAGGATTGGTTTGCAGTGATCGACCTGAAGGACGCGTACTTTCATGTCTCGATTCTACCTCGACACAGGCCGTTCCTGCGCTTTGCGTTCGAGGGTCGAGCATATCAGTACAAGGTCCTACCCTTCAGGCTGGCCCTGTCTCCCCGCGTCTTCACGAAAGTCGTGGAGGGAGCCCTTGTTCCCATGAGAGAACGGGGTGTTCGCATCCTCAACTATCTCGACGACTGGCTCATTCTAGCTCAGTTGCAGGATCAGTTGTGCGAACACAGGGACCTGGCGCTCAGTCACCTCAGCCAGTTGAGCGAACACAGGGACCTGGCGCTCAGTCACCTCAGCCAGTTGAGCCTTCAGGTCAACTAGGAAAAGAGCAAACTCTCCCCTGTGCAGAGGATCTCTTTTCTCAGTATGGAGTTGGATTCAGTCGAACAGACCGAATCAGCCTCACAGAGGAACGTGCTCAGTCGGTGTCGAACTGCTTGAATACGTTCAAAGGCAGGACAGCGGTCCCACTGAAATTCTTTCAGAGGCTCATGGGGCATATGGCGGCCGCAGCGACAGTAACCCCGCTCGGTTTGCTTCATATGAGACCGCTTCAACACTGGCTTCACGGCCGAGTCCCGAGATGTGCGTGGCAACGCGGCACTTCCGGGTGGCAATCACTCCGGAGTGCCGCCAAGCTTTCAGCACGTGTTCGGACCGCTTGTTTCTGCCCCTAGAGCAGGTGTCCCGGCATGCTGTGGTGTTCACGGATGCCTCTGCCACCGGCTGGGGTGCCACGTACAACGGGCATGCAGTTTCAGGGGTGTGGACAGGCCCCCAACTGCATTGGCACATCAACTGCCTCGAGGTGCTAGCAGTACGCCTTGCCCTGAGCCGCCTGAAAGGGCCGTTACAGGGCAAACATGTGCTGGTCCGCACGGACAACACTGCGACCGTTGCGTACATCAACCGTCAAGGTGGTCTACGCTCCCGTCGCCCGCCATCTCCTCCTCTGAAGTCAGAAGCATCTGAGGTCGCTTCGCGCAATTCATGTCCCCGGTGTGCTCAACAGCTGCGCTGTCGGGAGAGTGGCGACTCCACCCCCAGGTGGTCCAGCTGATTTGGAGAGAGTTCGGAGAGGCTTAGGTAGACCTGTTTGCCTCACCAGAAACCTCCCACTGCCAGTTGTTTTGCTCCCTGTCCGAGGGAACACTCGGGACAGATGCACTGGCACACAGCTGGTCCCAGGGCCTTCGCAAATATGCGTTTCCCCCAGTAAGCCTACTTGCACAGACCTTGTGCAAAGTCAGGGAGGACGAGGAGCAGGTCCTGCTAGTTGCGCCCTATTGGCCCAACCGGACCTGGTTCCCGGAACTCTCGCTCCTCGCGACAGCCCCTCCCTGGCGCATTCCTCTGAGGAAAGACCTTCTTTCTCAGAGACGGGGCACACTTTGGCACCCGCGTCCAGACCTCTGGAAACTCCATGTCTGGACCCTGGACGGGACGTGGAGGTTCTAGGTGACTTACCCCCCGAGGTACTTAACACCATCACTTCGGCACTGTTCTCCAGAGAGTCCCTACAAGGCAAACCCTGTTGAGTCCTCCGTTCTCCCTTCGGCAGCCGACGTGGCGGAGCATCTGGCGCCAGGCCTATACTCCAATGCATCCTTGAGAACTGGGTTTAGGCTGGGTTCCATATGTGTGACCAAACAGGGATCCCATATGTCTAGTTCCACGGTTGCTCCTAAACGAAGCCCGTGTCTTTCCCTCTGGGAGAGCCCACCTCTCATCGAGTTGGAGCCACCCCAGTTCTTCCATATGTAGTACAGCCCTACAGGGTTAGTCCATATGTACTCTTCCACATAACTCCTTCGGGGAAGGATGTGGGTTCCGCAGCGTTCCTTTCCCAGCGAAAGGGTATGCTTTCCCAGCGTTATCCAATAGTCCAATTTGGTAGGGATTCCTATTCGTCGGTCTGTCCGACGTACGTTGAACGTGACCGACTGAATGGGAACGTCTCGGTTACAAAGGTAACCCTCGTTCCCTGAAGGAGGGAACAGAGACATACGTCCCGTCGCCACAGTCGCTGTACCCCGCTGATGCTGCCACCTAATTTGAGGCGCGTTTCCCGAAACGAACTATGGTCGCAAGTTCCGTCATTACCATTAGAGTTCAATGGGACTTACGACCATGGTTCACCAACGATGCTTTTGGGAAACGCACCCCTGTTCGGCTCCTCAGCGAAAACCTGAAGGTGCAACGCACCTGCTGCTCATTAAATACCCGCGCTGCGAGGCGAGCAGCTGATGCATATGATTGCATGCCAATGTGCATTGGCTCATTTTAGTTACACTCGAAGTACACTCTAGCGAGATTCCTATTCGTCGGTCTGTCCGATGTACGTCTCCGTTCCCTCCTTCAGGGAACGAGGGTTACCTTTGTAACTGAGATGTTCTGTGAAACATAGCAAAACCAATGTTGCTTGCATATGAGCAGAAACAATGCAACCTCAGTGTCCATTTCAGGCCTTCCAGCACAGGTTACTCCAGCACTGGGAAGATTTTCTAATATTAATGCAGTTCCTAAAGCACTTGCCTGATCATAACCCTTTTTTCCCAGTGATATATTCCTCTGACCTTTTCTCTTTTGTAATGTCTCTCAGCCATCTCTCTTTCTACTGTCTTTCTTCAAATCATTCTCTCTCTTCTCTGCTTCCCCATCATGATTGTATACGCCCCTTACTGCTGATTGGCTGTGGTGCTCATCCGATACACTTACTCAGAAATCACTTACTACACTTTTAAATCTTTTACTACTCCTTTAAAGCTGTTGTCATTCGCAGTTGACGTAGTGAACGCAGTGCAGGCTTTCGTGTTTACGTCCAAACGCCGACTCATTATTGACCGACTCCAGCATCAGCATCACACGCATACGTTGTGCTGCTCATGTGTACAGCGTCAGCCAATACTGAGCTGGCGTTTGGACCGAAACACGGAAGCTGCACTGCTTTCACTACATCAGCTGCATATAACAACAGCTCAAATTGTTAAATAAAGTTTTATTTTTGTTTTGTTCTCTTATTCTCGTCACTTCATAACATTAAGGTTGAACCTCTGTAGTCAAGTCGACAATTTTAACAATGTCTTTACTACTTCTCTGGACCTTGAATGTTGTAATTTTGTTGCTTTCTATGGGAGATAAAAACCTCTCGGATTTCATCAAAAATACCTTAAAGGGTTAGTTCACCAAAAAATTAAATTTCTGTCATTAATTACTCACCCTCATGTCGCCCGTAAGACATTCTTGTACGCTGTTTATGTTCAGCGCTTCCAGGTTCTACGTCAGAACGGCGGCTCAGTATTGGCCGGCTCCTGCGTCAGCATCACACTCATGCGTCGTGCTGGAATTGCTGAAAGTAAACATGAGAATGACACAGAAGAGAAGATATTGTTGAATAAAGTCGTTATTTTTGTTTGGTCTTACGGGTGTAGAAAGACATGAGGGTGAGTTATAAATGACAGAAATTTCATTTTTGGGTGAACTAAATCTTTAAAGAAAGAACTGTCATAAGTTATAACATTTATAACAGTAATAAGTTGCAAGCAGTTTTATGTATTCATTTGTTTGGATGTTTTGTTTTAGTATCTTATTTTGGGTACCGCTAAAGAAATTCATCATGCTGAGGTGGTGTTTTAGGTAACAAATGCTATTTAGCCCTCATTTCTAAACATCTTCCTATGTATTGTGTTTCAGGCGGTGTTGAATAATGATGTTACAGCCGTGGAGAAAGAGAAGAGTGACACTGATGGTATGTTTAAATATGAAAGGATCCCCAAAAGTGATATAAACTTATTTTAAAGACTGTAAATACTGTGTAAGAAAATTATTCAGCCTAACATTATAAGGACATCATCTTTCTAAAATTAAACAATTATGAAGTATTTTCTATTATATTAATGATATAATTATCATATAACTTTTTTTTTTTTTGGTAATACTTTACAATAAGGTTCATTAGTTAAACATTAGTTAATGTATTAACTAACATGAACTAACCATTAGCAATACATTTGTTACTGTATTTACTAATCTTTGTTAACGTTAGTTAATGAAAATACAGTTGTTCATTGTTTGTTCATGTTAGTTCACAGTGCATTAAACAAGATTTTTATAATGTATTAGTAAATGTTGAAATTAGCATTAACAAAGATTAATAAATGCTGTATAAGTGTAGTTAATTATTAGTTCATGTTATTGTAGTTAACTAATGTTAACTAATGAACCTTATTGCAAAGTGTCAATCTGTTTACACTCATTTTCAAAACTTTGCCTCTTTTTTTCAAAACTTTTGAAATTGTGTGACAAGTAAGGATTTTGTGTGTAAGCAGTTGAAAAAAAAAACTTTATATTTCTGTAAATTCTTTTATTTTTACTCTCCCTCTAGCAGCACCCCCTTGTGGTCTCCCGGTAGCCTCGTACCTAGTTTTAAACCTCTGCAGCCTAAAGTTGTCTGGGCAAAGAGTTCACCTTAAAAACTCTCAAATGTTGATAATTCTCTCTTTTGCTCTTTTTCAGGTAATTTTGCTAGTGAAAAGACAAAATGGAGTGAAGAAATGAATGGCCTTATAAAGCAGCTCCAGGAGTCCAGTCAAGTTTGTGCCTATGCGAAGGTTTCTCCAGAAGACCTTGTGAAGGATCCTACCTTAAAGTGAGTTTTTTAGGAAATCCTTTCTTCTGATTACAGATATGGATTGATTCATGGTCACCAAGATATGTGAATTAATCTTGAGCTCAGAGTTTGAATTCATTTTAATATCTGTCTCTTTTTTTTATTACAGGGATCTTTGTCCTCAAATTCAAATCATAACAAAAGCAGACTTGCCTCAGTGAAAATGTTTTCTCTCAAGGAAAAGTCTCATTTGGAACTGGCTAGCAACCATTTAAAAGCTTTAAAATTATGCATTTATATATTCCTAGAAACTAAACTTTGCATCTTCTGGCCTGCATTTAAAAGTATTTCATAAATGAATTATTGACTCACTTTTACAAATTGGATGTTATGTTATTGCTGAATCAAACTGCTTTGATAGTTGCAGTATCTTTATCATTGCTTAGGAGAATGGATTTTGGAGGGGGAAAAATTGCTCAGTGGATCCAGTAATAGTGTTTATACTGTCATATACAACATATCGCTGGCTATTGTACTGTGACAATGATATTAGTAAAAATAAAAAAAGATCTGTTTCTTAAGAATTTTACTTCTTGCTTTTTCCCTATAAAAAAGGTTACAACTTAACCGAATATTTTAGGTGTGTTTGTGTGTGTGCTGTCTGCTGTCAGTTAACAGTCTAAAGTCCAAACAGTTGCATCATGTTTCATGCCAAAGGGTGAGGGAGAGACTCTTTTAAAGGAACTTGAATGTAAGAAGTCAGTAACAGATTTCAGAGGTAAGAGGCTAAGAATTTGCATCTATAGCCTAATCACCTATTAACAATATTAACAACAAATACAATTCCATTTCACTTGTATGTTTCACAAAATGTTTTTTTTATATGCAAACAAACCCTCTCACCCTTTCTAACCGCCTTTTCTTTGCTGCCATCTAAGGGACAAGAACTATAGAAAAGCCAGTGAATTTCTATTGTGATGTGACAAGCCACACGTGAGAATCAATAAATGGAACGAAATTATGATGTCTTCTGTTTGATGACTATCTGAATCTCTGTCAGAAGCTTCTCTTTGTTATTTTTGATGTTCATTTCAGCTTTCTCCAGTAGGTCGTAGATCATTTTACTGTCGTAGGGGAGTTGGAAGGTTTAATATGTTTTCCTCCACTTTCCAATTTCTTCTATTAAAACAGACATTTTCAAAACATTAGTGCGCTTTCATGTTTGGCTTTTCTGCATATGCTAGCATTGCAGTTTCAGGATAAAATCCTTAATCGTAAATAAATATACATTTATACATTATTAAAAATATAAATAATAATTATGATAATTATGACAATTTGAACATTTCAAAGATCGCAAAGCAGTAGTTGGATGTTACCTTTATCACCACAATTCGTCTTGTTGAAAAGAGGAATATGAATTACAGTCGGTGCATTGGGGCTTTCAAACACATAAAAGTCCTTTGGATCGTCTCTCTCATCGTCTAAGTCATTTGGGACTTCAGGGAAATCAATGTGTAGATCTTTGCACATGTCTACGGTTTTTATCAATGACTGTGAATTAAAAACAGTGTTTTTAATAGAGAATGTGCATGTGGTGGGAGGAGGATACCATTAGTTATTAGTATGCAGGTTAATAAGAAAAACTGTTGTAGTTATTCTACCTTGAATGGGTCTGTCTCACTGAAATCGAGGGACAGAATGATGTCAATGTGTCTCTCTTTCCTCAGCACTGGCAAAAAAGGTGAGTTGTTGTCAATCCCAGCATCAACATAATGCCTCTTTTCCTCTTTAAGAATAGAGGGAGACACCTCCTCCGCTGGGGATGATAAAATATTTAAAATTCTCTTTCATTTAATTAAATTACAATACGAGACATTTGTATGTAGTAAGACAACAGCTAGACATCTCCAAGAGATGAAGCTTCACCTCTGACCATAAATGTACAGTAAGTCTACAGCCATTTAGACGTGCTGTCAGTATTACAAATGTCAGGGTTTACTAAATTATGTGTCTTGTCTTGTTGCTGTTACTCTGTTGCACTGTGAAGCTTCTGTCACTAAAACAAATTCCTAGTATGTGTAAACAACATACCTGGCAATAAAGCTCTTTCTGATTCTGATTCAATGTGCACTTCACTCTACTAGTTTGATATATAATGTAATTTGTTATTATACAATGTTATATACATTACATTTGATATATTTAAATTATATTTAAAATATGTATTATTTTTTAACGTTAAAAAATATTTAGCTCACCTGTCATGTTGCACAGAAAGTTGTATGTTGTGCCCCAGATCCAGTGAGTAACTAACTCAATGCATTTAACAATCACAGTCCATATCTCGCTGCCTAAATTAAGAGAAGGATTTATTTTAGCTTCAAAATGAAATAGGCCGTTTATTAATCAGCATATAAAAAAACTAAGCTGGCTTTACTTACTCCACTGATTACAATATCAATTACAGAAACAAATTATAGAATAGATTACAAGTAAAGTGGGTTTTCAGTCACATACTATACACAAATAAAGGAAAACTCACATGTCAGATTCCAGCATGAATGAAGGCTGCATATATATAGTGTGTATTCCTTAATGTTTTTCTTATTCATTTCTTTTGACATGGTGATTAATTTCTCTTTTTGTCCTTTGTCCAGCTTTTCTGAAAGACATAGCATAATTATATCATGCACTGAATTTCTAGCACACATCATCTACAGTCTTCAGTTCTGGAATTCTACATTATATTCTACACTATATATTCTGTTATTCACTAATGCACTGTCACCGAAACCACTGTAGTAGATCTGAGTTTGATGTTGCCAGGATTTTAAATTGGATTTCATCACAGCAATATTAGCATGTTTTCTTGTTATTTTAAATTGTCATAATATTTTACAATATTACTTTTTACTGTATTTTTAATCAAATAATATGAACAAAGTGGACTTACTTTTGATTAAAGGTAACAGTTCCTCCAGTATTTTTTCTAGGTCAGCCAAACCACTTCCACATAGACCTGCAGGAAAAAATCAGCAAGCAACTAAACAGACAATTGAATGGGAGGTGAACTAAAAGATAAATAAGAGTGTTGTTTCAGCTCACCTTGCAGGAACAGCATGTCCATCTTGGGCTGGTCTTGTGTTTTTAACCCCTTGGTCAAAATGACTTCCGAAACAGGAAGTATCTACAAAGGCCCCAGGGATGGAGTAGCCAGTCTCATGTGGCGTGATCTCAACAAATTTCTCTATGGCAGAACACTGTAAGTCTCAGGCACAGTGAAAACACATTCAACTCACAAACACACTGACATTACCTGCTTCTAGTTTACCAAATCTGCTCTGCATATCAATCACGGTGTAGATGGGATAAGGATCTTTGCTGTGTCGGCTCCTCTGACTGATAAAAGTACTCTCATCTATCTGTAGAAAAAACTTAATGTCAAATTCCCATTTTATATAGTGTGATAATGTATTAAGAAAGTATTAAGTACAAAATTATGAGACAGATAATCTGTGAAAAAATCAAGCTCCTCTGGCTCCTCCCAGTGGTCCTATTGCGATTTGCAGAAATACACCGCTCCCTGTAAGAAACAACCAATCAGAGCCAGGAGGAGTGTCTTAGCAGTGTCAATCAAGCTCTTGTGCGCGCTGATCACACCCCTCTCATGCACAGCGCGTACAGGCGTTCAAATTCAAGATTACCGGTGTGCCGCAGCTTTGCTTATGGCAGACAAACAATCCAAACTGCCAATTCCTCGAGTGGCACTTGCTCATAAAATAAAGACTGGTAAACGGAAAAAGACAGATGACGATGATAAAAAAGCCGAAAAGAAAGAATTAGATAGAGCCCGAAATAAAACGAGGGTAAATATCGGAGCGGCTTTTCCGAGGTGGAGGGAGCTACGTGTCCTGAAAGGATTAAAAACCGATGCAGAGTTAGTCACATTTCTGCTTGACAAGTAAGTATCCCTGCTTGATTTGTTTCATTTTTTAAGAACTACACAACTAAGATAATTTCAAAACAGGCCTGACAAATTATGTATGGCATGGTTTCTTGTAGATTTCAAGGTGGTCCTTTGCATACTGTAACGTTAGTTACCGTTATATTATCTTACTAGCTATTTATTACTTATAGAAATAGTGCAACGTCATATAGTTACATTACATGTATTGCAAAATACGTAATGTTTTGAGAACCAAGTTTGTAGTCAAAGTATGGGCAGGCCATAGTCAATGTAAATCATATTGTTGATGTTTCATCCATATCAGTGAATGTGCCATAACTGTTTATCCGCCATCATCGGTGGCCCTGCTTGCTTACTAGCCTGCGCGTTCACGGCAGGCTCCGTTGTGATGCGGGAGGAGCTGTGGAGGGAGGGCTGTAGCGCAGCAGAGAGCAAGGGGGAGTGACCTGTGAGTTGTGCTTGTTCAAATTTTCAGGCTAAGTCAACGTTTTCTAAAAACTCCCTACTGCAGCTTTAAATAGGGGTTTTTAATAAATTTGAATTACAAATAACTAATTTAAAGACATATGCGTCATACATGATGTTCGCAAACACAGCACATGACTTTCTGTAACGCCCATGTCTAGAAAACACACACTCTCCTCTGTTTAGTTTAGTTTATTTGAACATGTAAATAAAAATATATATACAGACATGCATACATATATAAAATTAAATTAAAATAGCAGCTAAATTTAAATCATATACTTCTCAGCACAATCCTCCAAAATTATTATAGAAATTCTCATGTTCAAAAAGGAGTAGGAAGAAGTTCATAACAAACTTTTCAAGTCCTACCCCATTTCTCTATTTTTTTTCCTTTAGTTAAATACAAAACAATTTAATGCTTCTCTTATACATACATCTTTACATACACCATATATCTTCCTACCTTATATTCACATAAACCCATACATTCACATAGATACAGATGCATACATACATGCATACACACATTCCCTTTTTTTTCTTTTTTTTTTTTCTTCTTCATTTCCATCTATCTATAGCAAATCAAGTAATAACACCTCCATACTAGACTTAACATATATAAACCAATGAACCTGTATACACTACTATCACCTCGAGTCCTTTTCATATTCATTTAATATATTCAATTTAAATAATCTTTTAAAGTTACTCATTGTTGTACATGATTTTATCTCTTCACTGCAGCTGTTCCNGAATAAGTGCATGTGAGGTTGTCCTATTAGTCCTGAAACCATATTGCTGATCACACAGTATATTATGTTTAGTAATGAAATTATTGAGCCTTTTAAAAAAACAGAGATGTTAGTCTTGTATGAATCAGTACATGAAATCAGAGGTGTTGGGTAATAATAATTGTAACTCAAATGACATTTAGAAAATAAATGGGTAATCAGTAAAAGGGTTAAAGATCACTAATCAAGATTGTAAAACACACACACACAGAGAGAGAGAGAGAGAGAGAGAGAGAAAGAGTGAGACTGAGGGAGTGAGGGGGAAGGACAGAGAGAGAGAGAGAGAGAAAGAGAAACAATAGGGCCCTGCGCCTTAGTGGCTTGGGCCCTAATAAGAATGTGGTTTTCAAGTCTGGGGAAGACTTGTACTAAGTACATCAAAAATGTATCTTCTTCAAAACACATCTGTTTGTTGATACTGCACAACAGAATAAAAAATTAAAATTTGTAACAGATTTTTAAAATAACGTGATGTAGTTTTTGTGTGAAAGGCTTAATATTTGTACACTACAGTTGTAAAGTTTTGAGTAAGTAAAGTTAGGCTAAGTTTTTTTAAAGTTTTTAATACTTTTATTTATTAAGGATGCATTAAATTGATCAATTTTACAGTAAAGACATTTACATTGTAACAAAAGTTTTTTATTTAAAAAAAATGCTGCTTTTTATTAAACATTCTATTAATCAA
>RJVU01042534.1:1946773-1960548 GCA_003731715.1 Anabarilius grahami
TCCACAAGAATGATTTCTGAAGGATCATGTGACACCGAAGAGGAGCACAGTCCAGTCTGTTTATTTCCATGTCTAAATTCCCATTTTATATGCTGTGATATAAAGAAAGTTTTATTAAGTGCAAAATTAAACAACTGGGATTTCAGCAAGTTATTAAAATATCATCATTAAAATCTAGGGCTGTCATTATAATAAAACAGTCACAGTTAATCTCACAGTTTAAAATGTGGTCCTCTAATCTGTACCCATTACTTATTCCCATCCAAAACCCTATTCCCTATGTGTAAAGTGTAACATTATAAATGATTTAATGGCGTAAATGAGAAACAACTCAAAATAACAGCAAAAAAAAATAAAAAAACAAAAGTTCTTTCTTGTTTCTGTCTGTGATGAACTCAAAAAAATGCAGGAGATGAAATGAAGGATATGTGGGGTAAATAGCTGTAAATATAGAAAGAGTTACAACTTGGTAAAAGAATAGTTTTGGTGTGTGTGTGTGTGTGAGCTTTCAGTTGATTCAACTTCTAAAGGAACTTTAATATAAGAAAGCAGTCACTGATTGATTTTAACATATATTAAGAACTTGCATCAGCAGGCCTATATTCATACCCATTATCCCAATTATAAACAAATACAATTCCATATCCCTTGTATGCTCCACAAAATGTTTATATATTTTGTGTCTCCATCACTTTCTCACACTGTAAAGTAAAAACAAACAATCCCTCTCATTCTAACCACCTCTTCTTTGAACTAAAGCCAGTGAATTTCTATTGTGATGTGACAAGCCACACCTGAGAATCAATAAATGGAATGAAATTATGATGTCTTCCGTTTGATGACTTTCTGAATCTCTGTCAGAAGGTTCTCTTTGTTATCTTTGATGTTCATTCCAGCTTTCTCCAATAGGTCATCGATCATTTTTTTGTCGTAGGGGAGTTGGAAGGTTTTATATGTTTTCCTCCACTTTCCAATTTCTTCTATTAAAACAGACATTTTAGGACATTTGTGAGCTTTCATGTTTGGCTTTTCTGCATATTGCAGTTTTTAACATAAGGATAAAATCCTTAATCGTAAATAAATATACATTTAAACATTATTAAATATATAAATAATAACAATTATGATTATTATGACAATTTGAACATTTCAAAAATCGCAAAGCAGTAGTTGGATGTTACCTTTATCACCGCAATTCGTCTTGTTGAAAAGAGGAATATGAATTACAGTCGGTGCATTGGGGCCTTCAAAAACATAAAAGTCCTTTGGATCGTCTCTCTCATCGTCTAAGTCATTTGGGACTTCAGGGAAATCAATGTGTAGATCTTTGCACATGTCTACGGTTTTTATCAATGACTGTGAATTAAAAACAGTGTTTATAATTGAGAATGTGCATGTGGTGGGAGGAGGATACCATTAGTTATTAGTATGCAGGTTAATAAGAAAAACTGTTGTAGTTATTCTACCTTGAATGGGTCTGTCTCACTGAAATCGAGGGACAGAATGATGTCAATGTGTCTCTCTTTCCTCAGCACTGGCAAAAAAGGTGAGTTGTTGTCAATCCCAGCATCAACATAATGCCTCTTTTCCTCTTTAAGAATAGAGGGAGACACCTCCTCCGCTGGGGATGATGGTAAAATATTTAAAATTCTCTTTCATTTAATTAAATTACAATACGAGACATTTGTATGTAGTAAGACAACAGCTAGACATCTCCAAGAGATGAAGCTTCACCTCTGACCGTGAATGTACAGTAAGTCTACAGCCATTTACATTTACATTTATGCATTTGGCAGACGCTTTTATCCAAAGCGACTTACATTGCATTATACTATACATTTGTATCTGAGTATGTGCAATCCCTGGGATCGAACCCATGACCTTGGCATTGCTAGTGCCACGCTCTAACCACTGAGCTACAGGAAAGCCTAACGTGCTGTCAGTACTACAAATGTCAGGGTTTACTAAATTCAATGTGCACTTCACTCTACTAGTTTGATATATAATGTAATTTGTTATTATATAATGTTATATACATTTGATATATTTTACTTTTTTTATGTATTATTTTAATTGATTAAATAATTATTTAGCTCACCTGCCATGTTGTACAAAAAGTTGTATGTTGTGCCCCAGATCCAGCGAGTAACTAACTCAATGCATTTAACAATCACAGTCCATATCTCATTGCCTACATTAAGAGAAGGATTTTCATAAGCTAAAAAATAGGTAATTTTTTTAATCAGCATATACAATAAGTAATTAAGCTGGCTTTACTTACTCCAATGATCACAATATCAATTACAGAAACAAATTACAGAATAGTAAAGTGGGTTTTCAGTCACATACTATGCACATACAAAAAAAAGGAAAACTCACATGTCAGATTCCAGCATGAATGAAGGCTGCATATATATAGTGTGTATTCCTTAATGTCTTTCTTATTCATTTCTTTTGACATGGTGATTAATTTCTCACTTTTTTCTCTGTCCAGCTTTCCTGAAAGACATAGCATAATTATATCATGCACTGAATTCCTAGCACACATCATCTACAGTCTTTATTTCTGGAATTCTACACTATATCCTTTAAAGCAGCCTGTTATTCACTAATGCACTGCCATTTAAACTACTGTAATAGATCTGAGTCTGATATTGCCAGTAATTTAAAGGGTTATGCTGCATTCCAGGCAGGTTTTTGAGCCCGTAAGTCACGACTTCAAACCACGACTCACGACTTTGTAGCGTTCCAGGCAAGTCACGCCAAACTGCCTGAGCTCAAGGAATTGTGGTAGCTAGATGTAAACAAACCAACATGGCGGACCATACGGGGCTTATGCTCATTTACAATAATTTATATCGCAAAAGGTGCTTAACATTGTAATACATAATCATGTGTGTATTATTTATCATTATTATATTATTATTAATTTGATTGCAACGATAATATATTGTCCTAAAGTCTATTTCTCACCGTGTACCACTGCAGGCTATGTGACGTCAGAGCGCGGAACTGGGAGTACATCGATCTAGTATGAGTTCACGGGTGGAAAATCACGGGTTTGACTGCCGTTCCAGTGCACTTTCATGGATAGAAGGTTGGAAAAACTGGGGTTACGGGTTGCCTGGAACACGGCATTAGTTCACCCAAAAAATAGAGTTCACCGTGGTGCTTTCATGAACGCACGTCAGAGACTGATACGGAAGAGAAGAAATTGTTGAATAAAGTCGTTATTTAGTTTTTTTGGCACACAAAATTTATTCTCGTCGCTTCATAAAATAAAGGTTGAACCACTGTAGTCACATGGACTGTTTTAAATATGTATTTATTTTACCTTTCTGGACACTGAACGTGTAAATTAACTTGCTGTCAATGAAGGCTTCACTGAGCCATCGGATTTTATCAAAAATATCTTCATTTGTGTTCTGAAGGTGAACGAAGGTCTTACGGGTGTGGAACGACATGAGGGTGAGTAATTAATGACAGAATTTTCATTTTTGGGTGAACTAACCCTTTAAATTGGATTTCATCACAGCAATATAACAAGTTTTCTAATTTTCAACATAACTAAATGTTTTTGATTATATACTTAGCTTAGACATATCAGTAATATGATGGATACCGCTCAGTAAGTTATTCAGGATTTGAATGTGAGATGAAGGATCTTCCTTTCTTAAGACCAGAAGATTCAGTTCCACAAGTGTCAAAAGCACTTCGCCAGCCTCGTCCACATGTGGATCACTGAAGGAGTGAATGTCTGTTTGTTTTATTTCTGAAGATGCGATGCCACCAATCATGTCCAACTCATGCAACATTAGCACTAAAATAAAATGGTTGAAAGGTTGTATCTTTACATTTTGCAACATTACAAGAATAAATAACATTTTAAAATATTACAATGCATTAACAGTTGTTTAAAATTGGAATAATATTTCACAATATTACTGTTTTTTGCAATGGCCTGGTTTCAGAGACAGGGCTTAGAGATTAAGCTAGGAGTAAACTTTAGTTAAACTAGGACATTTAAATGGATTTTATAAATGTGTCTTAGAAAAAAAACATTACTGGTGTGCATCTTGAGTCAAAACAATGGCACTGACATATTTTAAGACATGTCAATGTACGTTGCTTTCGGTTAAAACAGCTCAAACATGCATTTTAGTCTGGGACTAGGCTTTAGCCTTGTCTTTGAAACCAGGCAAATATAAACATGGACTTACTTTTGATTAAAGGTAACAGTTCCTCCAGTATTTTTTCTAGGTCAGCAAGAAAACTACCACACAGACCTGTGGAAAAAAAATCAGTAAACCACAAAATGGATAAATGAATGGGAGGTGAACTAAAAGATAAATAAGTAGGCCTATGTGTTGTTTCAGCTCACCTTGCAGAAACAGCATGTCCATCTCGGGCTGGTCTTTTATTTTAACCCCTTGGTCAAAATGACTTCCGAAACAGGAAGTATCTACAAAGGCCCCAGGGATGGAGTAGCCAGTCTCATGTGGCGTGATCTCAACAAATTTCTCTATGGCAGAACACTGTAAGTCTCAGGCACAGTGAAAACACATTCAACTCACAAACACACTGACATTACCTGCTTCTAGTTTATCAAATCTGCTCTGCATATCAATCACGGTGTAGATGGGATAAGGATCTTTGCTGTGTCGGCTCCTCTGACTGGTTAAAGTACTCTCATCTATCTGTAGAAAATCATAAATATTGTGTGTCTGTTGGTGTGTGTGCGTTCTGAGTGTTTTTGTTTGTTTGTTTTTAAAGAAATTAATACTTTTACTAAGCAAGGATGCATTTAATTGACAAAAGTGACTATAAAGGTTTATAATGTTACAAAAGATTTCTATTTCAAATAATTGCTGTTCTTTTTAACTTTATATTCGCAGAGAATGGTTTCCACAAAAATATTAAGCAGCACAACCGTTTTCAACATTTATAATACTAAGAAATCTTCCTTGAGCACCAAATCAGCATTCTAGAGTCATTTGATCCTGATTTAAAGGATCATGTGGAGTGTTAGGGAAAGTTACTTAAAAATAAAGCATTACAATATTGTGTTACTGTAACTTATTATGTTACACAGTTCCCATTCAAACGGTTCACTCGTATTGCGTTGCTAGATGCTATGGGAAAAACTCCTCTCTGAATGCTGAAGCCTTATTAAATCACACAGTGAAACTGCATAAGCCATAGCAGTGCAAGAATCTGCACGAACCTATGGCTAAGCAGTGTAATCTGCAGAACCTTTGGCACTGCAGCAGATCTGCATGAACCAATCTGTGTGCAGCCCGCCAGAGCGGGTGGAGCTTCCGTCTATATAACCGGCTCATATCGCCATTGGATTCAGTCTAAATCTCCTTCAGTGACAAGCGATCTTCTCTTCGCTGGACTACTACAAGAAGCCTTCTCACCGTCGAAGAAGCCTCGCAGCGGATCAAGCTGACTCCGTGCCCTATAAGCAAGCTGACATCTGCCAGCAAGCTGACTGATCAGCGCTCTGCAATCAAGCAGATTACAGCTGCAAGCAAGCTGACTGATCGGCACGCTCTGCAAGCAAGCTGATGCAGCGCTGCTGACAGCTGATTCAGTGTTTCCCCTGAGGCTATCTGGCATGCACATTAAAAAAACAAATTAAAGAGCTAATTTCAGTGACGTTGTTGCAAATGTCACGCCACGAGAGCCCCTCTGCACCCTTCTGATGAGCACAGTGAGTGCATTGCCTGTCTGGGGAAATCCCACACAGAAGCCACGCTCACCGAAATTAGCTGCTCTGACTGCGAGAGCATGAGTCTCGCCTCTCTCCGCTCGCGTATCGTTTTCTTTTCAGAAAGCGGCTCCGCCCCTTACGCTCTCCCATTTCCTGGCTGAGCAGCCGGGCACAAGTGAGCTCACGGCAGCACAGGTCCCGTGTTCCTCATTCTGCCCACAGAAAGAGTATTCCCCATGCTCTTTTCTCAGGCAGACCAGCGCCTCTCGCTGGACGCAAGTGGCCTCGGCTCGTTTGGAGGATCTGAAGAGGAACTTCAGGATGACAGCATGTCATTGGCGGCTTCTGACACAAAGAATTGGTCGGGCTTAGTGGATGACCCCCCACCGCAGGCCCCTCGATAGCGAGCAGCACCGTATTAACCACAAAGTCCACTGCTCAGGCTATCGGCAGAGCCATGGCCAGCTTAGTGGTACTGGAGTGCCTTTTATGGATCAACTTGATGGAGATCAAGGAGGCAGACAAGGCTGCCTTCCTCGATTCCCCAGTCTGCACCACTGGCCTTTTCGGCCCTGCGTTATACGGTAGTTTCGCTGAACGATTCACTGCAGCACAGAAGTCTTCGCAGGCAATGAGTTACTTCCTGCCAAAGTGCTCCAACTCTGCAGCTGCTTCAAGTCACCAGAAAAGCACGCCAACTCAGCAGCCCGCAAAACCAGCACCTGCGACCACTCAGCCCAAACCAGCGCCTGAGCCTTGACAGTGATCCAACTCCACCAAGTGCCTATCCACCAGGGTCTCCATCCTAAGATAATGCTGGATCCAGAGCTTCAGAAGCCGTCCGGATCCTCCAAGAATGAAGAAGGGAAGATTAAGTCTTGCTGTGGCCAGACCACCCTCTAAAAAGTCTAGAGTTTGCCTCCTAACGCCCTGTTCAGTTCCAGGCATTGGAGACAATGTATTCATTGCAAACACTGGGCCTGTTCAAGTTCACACACCCATGCAACTGACTGCTGATATAGCGAAGAAAATAAAAAACAAACATACTTAAAAAGAGAGCACTTTTCCTCTTCCCAATACTATGGGCATCAGTCCCCTGCCTTAGAGAAGTGGCCCGTCACCCAAACTAATTCAGCCCTTAGCCACCTGGGCCAAGGCTTGAGAAGCCATCCCTGGAGTGTCGAACTGGGTTCTGAACATAGTAGAACAAGGTTACTCGCTTCAATTCCCTCGCAGACCTCCATGCTTCAGGGGTGTGGTCAGCGCATCTGTAAGGAGCAATACGTCCTCCGTGCTGAAGTAATGAATTTGCTGGCAAAAGGAGCTGTGGAGACAGTTCCCTCAACCCACAGCGAATCAGGCTTCTATAGCCGCTACTTCCTCGTCCCCTCAGGCAGTGGTGGACGAAGTACACATATCAAGTAGTTGAGTAAAAGTACTGATAAGTATAATAAAATATTACTCCAGTAAACGTATGAAGTACTCCTTTTCAATTTTACTTGAGTGAAAGTACAAAAGTACTTGATTTTTAATGTACTTAAGTAAAAACTACTGATTGATGAATGTTTATTTTGTGACTTTTAAATAGGATGTGTCTGCATTCAAGTATTTCAGTGGTCTTAAACAGATCGCCCTTTACAGCAGTTGTGACCTAAATCTGATTTTCAGTTACAATAATTAATCCTAAAATTCAACATTAGTAACTTACTTTTTGCGGCATCAGCTGCGCACGCACTCAGAGGATTCGCCGATTCTGTCGAACTTATGAATTCAGTTCACTGGAGATTCGCTCTGAACGGACCATTTGAATCAGTGAGTTGTTGACCAAAGAACAACTGCAATCGGATCAGTCCAATTCGCGAATGAATCATTTGGTGCAATTTGCGAACCGATTTTAACAGGTTCATTAAAAAGAATCAGTTTGATCATGAATCGGACACTGCTTTTGTATCTCTGAGCATGTGACAATTTCTTTATTTCAAAATAAAGAGTAACAATGTTTTATGAAACTTGTTTTATGAAATGTGGTTAAGTAAAAAGTACGATCTTATGCTTTGGAATGAAGTAAAAGTAAAACTACTCCAGTAAAGTACAGAATGTAATGTAAAACGTACTTAAGTACAGTAACAAAGTAAAAATACTTTGTTACTGTCCACCACTGGCCTCAGACTTCTGAACCATGCCCTTATGAAATGGCCGTTCAAGATGCAAACACTGAAACAAATCCTCTTGCAAGTACACCAAGGGAATTGTTTTTTCTCAGTGGATCTGAAAGATGCATACTTTCATATCCAGATAGACCCCCATCACAGACCGTTTTTGAGATTCGCATTCGAGGGGGTGGCTTACCGGTATACTGTCATTCCATTCGGATTGTCTCTGGCATCGTGCACTTTCACGAAGTGAAAGACAGAAAGGATTGTGCATCCTGAATTACCTCGATGACTGGCTCGTTCTAGCCCAGTTGAAGGCCAAGTTAAATACTCAGACCGACATGAACATGGGGATGGCCTCCAGGAGGAAGGTGGTCTTTACAGATGCATCCAACATGGGTTTGGTGGCAGTTTTTCTTGCCCTCAAAACCTTCCTACCAGACCTGATAGGGCACCCCGTCTTGGTCCGTTTGGACAACATGGCGGTGGTGTCCTACATAAATCACCAAGCAGATCAAGGCTTCTGTACAAACTAGTGAGACGCCTCCTCTTATGGGCACAGCACAATCTGCGCTCACTGAGAGCAGTGCACGTGCTAAGCAGACTGAATCAGGGAGCAGGCATGCTGTCCTGGGGCAATGTGTCCCCATGGGAATGGAAGCTCCATCCCCAGATGGTTCAAAGGATCTGGAGTATCTTTGGGAAGGCAGAGATCGACCTCTTCGCCTCAGAAGACTACTCTCACTCCCCCTTTACGCTTTTCCCCCAGGCGCTGATCTCTCAGGTCACCAAACGGATCAGGGAGGACAGATGCACAGTCCTTCTGGTGGCCCCTCTCTGGCGAAACCAACCATAGTTCCCCGAGCTGATGCAGCTGCAAGCAGCAGCTCTATGGCCAATTCCCCTGAGGAAGGATATCCTTTCTCAGGAAAAGGGAACAATCTAGCACCCGAAACATGAGTTGTGGAACCTCCATGTATGGCCCCTTGATGGAAACTCATGGACCTCCCAGCGAGAGTCCTAAACACTATTTCTGAGGCTAGAGCCCTGTTCACTTGATGTCTCTATGTCCTTAAGTGGTCTGTTGTCTTTGACTGGTGCTTAGTCTGGAATGAAGACCCTCCTTACTGTGACGTACCGCTGGTACTGTCATTTCTAAAAGAGCTGATAGACACGGGGCACACCCCTTCCACACAAGGTCGATGTGGCAGCCATAGCAGCATACTACGCTCCTGTGGCCTAGGCAGGAACAACCTGGTTGTTCGTTTTCTGAAAGGGGCCAGAAGGCTGAACCCGCCTCATCCCATTACCATCCCAACATGGGACCTGTCGACGGTCCTTAGGGACCTCAAAGGACCCCCCTTCAAGCCGCTGCAGTCGACTGAGTTACAGCCACTTTTGCTTAAGACCTCCTTTTGTCGTTCTGCTATCAGCATGGCACGACCGGACTGTGTTCCCATAGCGTCTAGCGACGCAATACAAGTGAACTGTTTGAAAGGGAGCATAAATCATTGAGTTAATCTGAATCCTATGACAATACAAGCCAGTAAAATAGACGGATGCTCCACCCATTCTGGCGGGCTGCTGAGGCTCGCCCTCTTCGAGGCCTTGCAGGTGTTTTTTTACGAAGAAGTTCTTTTTTGCAAGTGTTTAATGCAGTAATGCATTCAACAACATAATCTATATAACATAAACCTTAATTTATTTAAAAACACATTTATTGTTATATTCATTTCACTGACACCTAGAGTATGTATGCCATACAAAAGATCATTGCGGGTTATATTATATTATAACATTGCGGGTTATATTATCTGCTGTATAACTTTTTTTATTTATTTATTGAAAGCTGAAAGTAATGTTTTATTACTTTTGCACTTTTTGTCTGTTCCTGCTAGTGCATGCATGTGTAAGTGATTATGTTGTGGAGAAGATAGACATTATTTTATATTTTAATTCAGTAGTTTAAATTGTAAGCAAATTAATTATGTGCAGTACTTTTTTTTTTTAAGTAACTGTGTTACTTTACTGGTTACATCACAAAAGTAATCAGATTACATAATGCGTGTTACTTGTATTGCATTACCCCTAACACTAATCATGTGACAGTAAAGACTGGAGTAGTGGCTGCTGAAAATTCAGCTTTGCCATCACAGGCATAAATGACATTTTAAAATATATTATAATAGAAAACAGTTATTTTAAAGTGTAATAATATTTCACAATATTACTGTTTATTACTGCATTTTTGATAAAATAAATGCAATCTTGGTGGGCATAAGAGATTTTTTTAAAAACCAATCAAAAAATCTTATATACCCTTTAGAAAGCAGAATATTATCAAAACCTGCAAATGTGGTAATTTATTGCATTAAACATACTGATATGCCTGAAACAAGATTACTTTTGAATTAGTAGTAATAATCTCACCTTTTTAACAATCTTGCTTAAAACTAGCACTGCCCAGATGTCTGTCAGACTGAAATTGTCTTTTTGTCTGTAGTATTTTTTGAGTGTCAACAATTTCTTCTTGAAACTGACAGCAGGCTGAAGAAGTATCTGAACAAAGTCATCCTTCACTGCTTCTAGGTTGCTGGACCAATTTGGTTCTTTGTATAAAGACGCCATGCACCTTATGAAGAAAAAAAGGTTTGGCATTTGTTTCTGTTCAGCTGAATCCGATGAGCTAAATTTGAGCGTGTGGATTTGCTTATTTACCAGGTAGATCCAGAAATCCCGGCAAGATACAGCATGCAGTCCAACAGATCATTTTTAGACAATGCGACCAGTGATCCCAGCAAACCCACCATTGCTCTTTCACCTCCTCCTGAAGCCAGCAGAGCGATGTTGGGCAGCTTGTCCTGTAAAGAATGCAAAAAATACCACATATTTGTAGCAACTATTTATAAAAGTGCCTGCTCTTCTGTAAGGAATTCTGTCAAGTGAGAAGGAATTGTGAAGTGACAAGTGAGAAGGAATTTGCCTTTATTAGATGACCTGCATAAACCTTTCCATGTAAGACTGTTCTCCGTATTTGTTTCAAAATTATGTAATTGTGTTTTATGTAATTCATTCAGGTTCATTTAAAAGTTCAGAATGAAAGAAATCAGTAATTACATCATTGTTCGTTTATAAAACAATATGTGCTGTTAAACTTACTTTATATGGCTTACAAACTTTTAGTTTGCATTTCAGTACCTGCATAATTCTAAATATTGGATTTAGATATGGTTACATATGTTAAACTAAGCTGAGAGCTAGAAGCACAACCAAAGTGATCTAAAATATTTAAACGCACAAGATATGAGGAATTATGTGGAGGTTCCATGTTACCCTGCATATTAGTTAAAAGATTCAGTCTAGGAACAGTTGAAATACATTTACCAGGCTACAATGTATGCCGTGTTTTTTAAGACACTCCAGAGCTGATTCTCTCCTGCTGGTCACATGATTCTTCTCGGCCTCGTTTAGTGAATGACCGATTCTCACTTCGCAATCGCTGTAGAAAACCAGTCAAGAGGTTTCAAGACAATTCCATCAAATACTAGATAAACTCATAAACTGTCTTGTCAAAAATGATTTCAATGGTATCAAAAATGTATGTTGTATTACCATTTGCTTCGCTTTCCCCCAGACATCTGTAACAAGGACATTTTAAGATTTAGGTTTAACTGATTTAGGTTTGATTTGTTCTGAACTGTACCATGACTGTTTGCAATTGCAAACATTGCTAAATTACATTCTTTTTCCAGTCTCATAAATTCAATCAAATGCAACATTTTTGTGAAAAGATATTTAGAAACCAAGCAGAAAGCTATTTCATTTTAAAAGTCTGATGTAAAGACACTTACCTCTGCTGTCAGGGGCTGAAGTCTGCAAACCAAACTGAAACTTTTTAGTGAGAGCATGTGATGTGAAGGAAATTTATGATGTGGTTTAGACCAAGAAAAGCAGAGCTGACTTAGCTTTGTCAAGTTGCCCCATAACAATATTTCCAGTCAAGTCTTTAGCACCAAATCAGCATTTTTGAATGATTTCTGAAGGATCATGTGACTGAAGACTGGAGTAATGAATGCTCAGCTTTGCCATCAACAATAATACATTACATTTTTTAAAATATATTTAAATAGAAAACAGTTGTTTTAAATTGTAATAATATTTCACAATATTACTGTTTCTACTGTGTTTTATTCAAATATGTGCAGTGGTGAGCATAAAAGACTTAAAGGGTTAGTTCACACAAAAATGAAAATAATGTCATTTATTACTCACCCTCATGTCGTTCTACACCCGTAAGGCCTTCGTTCATCTTCAGAAAACAAATTAAGATATTTAAAAAAAAAAAAACAATGGCTCAGTCAATGCCATTGCCACTTCTCAAGATCCAGAAAGGTACTCAAAACATATTTAAAACAGTTCATGTGAGTTCAGTGGTTCAATCTTAATATTATAAAGCGACGAGAAAACTTTTTGTGCACCAAAAAAACAAAATAACGACTTTTCAACGATATCTAGTGATGGCCGATTTCAAAACACTGCTTTGAATCTTTTGTTTCGAATCAGTGATTCGGATCGCGTGTCAAAATGCCAAACTTCTGAAAACATGTGACTCTGGCGCTTCGAATCACTGATTCATTTAAACAGTTATGTATGCTATTAAAAAAATGAATCAATTTTACATTCAAAAAAGCTAAACAGGAATCACCCCTTTTAGGTTTAGGTTTGAGGAACAAATCTAGAGTACACTAACATTGTTATATGTCATACTTAGCATTTGCATAAAGAGTTTGTGGCTTGAGTCCCCACAAAGATAGTAATAGTCATTTTTGACCTTTTGGGAAAATTTTTTAGTCCCTGTGAGGAAAACAGCTTATAAATAATACTAATTTTCTTTCTGTGATGGGTAAGTTTAGGGTTAGGGGATAGAATATGTTGTGTGTACAGTATAAAAAACATTATGTCTATGTAAAGTCCCCATAAAACATGAAAACCCAACATGTGTATGTATGTATGTATGTGTGTGTGTGTATACAACAATACTGTGCAGCAGGTGTGTTTGCATTAGCAGTGCTGTAAAGACTGAGACAAGACAGACAATAAAAGACAATTGGACAAACACAATCTTGTCTTCCCAAACATCTCTTTACACTTTCATATCTGAGGCCCCTGAACTAATGAGTTTATCTACATCTCAATGCAACAATAAACATGCCGAAAGACTGTAACAGATTTCCATAATCACTAATGAATGACAACAAAATACATTGACTCAGACACACAAAGAGGTTGCAAGAGCAATCAGTGACGTCAAATATTCCGCAGGCATGTTTGCATGTATGTGAATGTCATATGTATAGAACACACAACAGCACGTTTTATCTGTGTGCGTGCAGAGGTAATACCGTGTGTACAGACGCTGTTTAACACACACACACACACACACACACACACACGTGCAGACTCGGACAATGTCAGTGACGTCAACCCAGATGATATAAACAATCCAGTGGGTGACCTCTCCGATGTGAAGTCAAATATCATCAGCATCTAGAAGTTATAATGTGACCTTTGACCTTCGAAAAGGCAACGTATGAGGTAACTACAAACCAGAAGCAGACACCTGTCTTGTATTGGTACAATTATGTAACCACTGAAAAAGCAATAAATAACTGAAAAATAAAAATATATACTGTAACTAGTGCAACAATAGAAACAAGACTTAAATTAGTTTAAACATGCTTATAAATTATAAACACAATGTTTTTGATTGAGTTTCTTTTTTTGCCAATTATGGTTGTAAAAATAATAATAAAATATAATATAATATAATATAATATAATATAATATAACAAGACTTCTATTAGTAAATAAAATAAAAACACAACCTATAATTTATAAATAAATTT
>RJVU01042534.1:1972778-2030292 GCA_003731715.1 Anabarilius grahami
TACCATTCCCAAACATTTGAACAGAAGTATATGTTCTATAAATAAAAATATTTGTGTGGGAAACAACAAATAATTTAAATGACGTTCCTCACTCAAAGCTATGTTATGGCTTCAGAAGATTAAAATAAATACTGCATACACTGTGTTAACTGCTTTTATGGTCATTTTTGGAGCTTGACGACCCTCATTAACTTTCACCGTCATTGTATGAAAACAGGAAAATCTGCTAAATATCTTCTGTATCACAGAAGATATAAAATCATAAAATTTCAAACAACATGAGTACATAAAAACAATTTTCATTTATGCATGCACCATCCCTTTAAATGTAGTATAGTTTGTGTTGTCATCTGTGCCAAAAGTGCTTGGTTTTTAACATACTCCCTATCGCACATAAGGAATATCTATCAAACCCTCAAATTATACTATGAGCACTACTGTGTGGCTGCTGTGAGCAGATTTTAAGTGTCAAGGAAGCAAAACTAGTGTGATTCTAAAACTGAAAGTTGCCATGAGCTGTTTTAAGCAGTTTTTGTGGAACATGAACACGTACGCTTTGGATTTAGACAGATGAGACAAAAAAAGCACAGCGATTGAAGCGTATTACATGAGCATGCACATCATGCCACTTGAATAAATACGACTCATGCGATTTACAAAAGAACTATACCTGGAAGTGGATGGTTAGATGAGTGGAAGGAAGGTGGAAAGATGAAAGGATAGGGTGGAAAGACGTACCAGATAAAACAGTAGAAGCACAGATTAATAAAAAAAAATAAAAAAAAACGACCAGTGCTGGAGGGAGGAGTCCTGTTTTTTTGTTTGTTTTTTTCTCTCATTGGTGACTATCTTGCTAGTTCACTTGCACACTTTCACTCAAGTATACAAAATCCAGATCCAGCTAGAGGGTAACATTCTCCAAATGTCTGTACACCCCACGTCTCCAACAAACACATAAGCGGCCACATACCGTCCGACACAAACAGAATTTAGCAATTAGGATATATACCTTCTCATCTGAGGCCTGCAGACTCTTCAGTGTCTGGTCAAGAGCTCTCAGCTCCTCCTCCAACTGCTTGACATGGCTGTTAGTTTGAGTGGGGAGGGGAAGGTATGTCAGGTCAAAGGTCACACATGCCCAAACACAAATGAGAAGGGAGGGGACATATGAATTTAAGATGGATTCAAGCAAATGAAATCACTCATACACACACTCACTCTCTCTCACACACACACACACACACACACACACACACAAAGGAGGATTATGGTTAATATAGAGCATTCCTATTGTCATGCAAAATGAGGCATTTTCTCACGCTGAGAGAACAATGAATTTGAGTTTTAGACTAAATGGACACTCAAAAATATGAGCTAAAGAGGACAGTATGTGTGGTCTGTACTGTAAATGTGCATGTATATTTTGATTTTGAAACTGAGATTAACCTCTCAGCAAGCTCTGCTCTCTCCTCCGTACGCTCCAACTCTCCCTCAACGATCACCAGCTTACGTGCCACCTGTAACACACATCAATACTTACTGATTATGGAATTTATTTTACTTTACAAGAGGTAACGCATTACAAGTAACGCAAGTTACGTAATCAAATTACTTGTTTTCAAGTATCTAGTAAAGTAACGCATTACTTTTACATTTACAACAATATCTGAGTTACATTTTCAAATAAGTAACAAAAGTTACTTTGTTTTCCAATATATTGACTGACAGCTCTCCTGTCGCCATGTTGAGAGATGCATTTGGCTAATTTACTTGTCCTGCGTTCTATTCTTTAATCCAGAATGGCAGCACAGATGAAAGGCTTGATTGTTTGAACTGCACCATCTACTGTACAGGCGTGAATTTGCATTTCCTTCAGCCTGAGGCTTATTCGTTTCACTTTAATTAGGAAAGGGCCTTTACATTTGCCAATAATAGAACTTTGTTGTTATAAAAAACAAAACAAAAAGCCCAGCCAAGATAAGAAAAAGTAACGCAAAAGTAATGTAACGCATTACTTTCCATAAAAAGTAACTAAGTACCGCAATAAGTTACTTTTTAAGGAGTAACGCAGTATTGTAATGCAGTACTTTTAAAAGTAACTTTCCCCAAAACAGTCATTAATTTCGACTTGTCATCAATAAAAAAAAGCTAAAACTATACAAAATTCGTTTTATTCATTGAAATAAATCTGAAATAAATTAAAATAATGCTGTCTTGGCAATTAAATGAAAAAAATTACGTACAATAATTACTAAAACCAAATTGAAATAAAAATAAAGCTAAATAGAAATATATATAAAAAAACAAAAAAAACAAATACTAAAACTAAAATAAAAAGGAAATATGAAATTAAAAGCCATTTCAAAATATTAATAAATACTATAATAGTATACAAATAATACTAAAATAACACCATTATATTACCTCCTCATACTTGCGGTCGGCCTCCTCAGCAATGTGCTTGGCCTCCTTAAGCTGGATCTCCTGGAGCTCCATCTTCTCCTCATCCTTCAGAGCCCTNCTAGTAAAGTAACGCATTACTTTTACATTTACAACAATATCTGAGTTACATTTTCAAATAAGTAACAAAAGTTACTTTGTTTTCCCATATATTGACTGACAGCTCTCCTGTCGCCATGTTGAGAGATGCATTTGGCTAATTTACTTGTCCTGCGTTCTATTCTTTAATCCAGAATGGCAGCACAGATGAAAGGCTTGATTGTTTGAACTGCACCATCTACTGTACAGGCGTGAATTTGCATTTCCTTCAGCCTGAGGCTTATTCATTTCACTTTAATTAGGAAAGGGCCTTTACATTTGCCAATAATAGAACTTTGTTGTTATAAAAAACAAAACAAAAAGCCCAGCCAAGATAAGAAAAAGTAACGCAAAAGTAATGTAACGCATTACTTTCCATAAAAAGTAACTAAGTACCGCAATAAGTTACTTTTTAAGGAGTAACGCAGTATTGTAATGCAGTACTTTTAAAAGTAACTTTCCCCAAAACAGTTATTAATTTCGACTTGTCATCAATAAAAAAAAGCTAAAACTATACAAAATTCGTTTTATTCATTGAAATAAATCTGAAATAAATTAAAATAATGCTGTCTTGGCAATTAAATGAAAAAAATTACGTACAATAATTACTAAAACCAAATTGAAATAAAAATAAAGCTAAATAGAAATATATATAAAAAAACAAAAAAAACAAATACTAAAACTAAAATAAAAAGGAAATATGAAATTAAAAGCCATTTCAAAATATTAATAAATACTATAATAGTATACAAATAATACTAAAATAACACCATTATATTACCTCCTCATACTTGCGGTCGGCCTCCTCAGCAATGTGCTTGGCCTCCTTAAGCTGGATCTCCTGGAGCTCCATCTTCTCCTCATCCTTCAGAGCCCTGTTCTCAATCACCTTCATCCCTCTATTCCATAGAGAGAGCAAATTAAAAGAAAGTAGGGCAAGTTAGGGTGGGATGAATGTAGAAATAACATCACTCAGAATGAGTACATATGTTAAAGCACGTACCTCTCGCTCTCATCTGCGGCCTTCTCAGCTTCCTCCAGCTTCTGGAGGGCTGTGGCCAGTCTCTCCTGAGCACGATCCAACTCTTCCTCAACGAGTTGGATACGCCTGTTCAGAGAAGCCACTTCTGCCTCAGCCTACAAGGCAAACATGAAAAAAACAACATGAGATTAAAGCAGATACACTATTCCACTGAACTTCACGGTCCACACAGGGAGCGTAAAGTGAAGCGAGATAAGGAACAAGATGGGAAAACACTTGGATAATCTGGAAGGACCAAGATGACTTGCCGACAATCATGGAGACCAAATTGGAAAATAGAACCAATGAGACAATGGAAAACACTCATGTGGTAGAATCATTTGGGAGCTTCTGCTTGAGAAGAGTGGCACCAGTATGTTTGCAAAGGGCAATTATTATGTGAAGAGTGAGTGTACACAATGACTAAAATTATTTTAGCAAGGCGGCACTATTAATATTGCTCTGACTAAGGCTGGGTTATTATTTAAATCCTTCTTCCAGACAACATTTCATTGTGGAACTTGTTGAGCTACAGACATGAATGATGCCTCAAATCATGTAGCTTTTCAGACTAATTGGCTTTTCGTTGTTCACTAAGTACATGAAAACATTGGCGAAAATCCAACGGACAAAAAGAAAATGGACATCTCTGGATAAAAATATTGTGGAGACTTAGTAGTGGGTTATATTGATTCATACAACAAGCAGTTATTCACGAGATCATTGCAACTTCTTAACCACGCCTTGGCAACCAGCCACGACACCCTAGCAACCATGTAACAACCATAAATATCATGGGAATGGGCTCTTGCAGTGTACTGAGGCACTTTGGGGCCACAGCCATATCTAGTTAATATGTAGCTAAACTTTTTCAAACAGTTAAGCTAAGATTTCAGGAAGTTTTAAGTTTTTTTTAAAAGATAAAACCAGCAACTAAAATGTTATCAGATTCATTCCCCCAACAATATTTGAAATAATTACTAGTATGGTGTCAGAAACAAGGATTCCTGAGGTAATTTATTTTTGTAAGGGAACGATTCATTCATGAGGTGTGGGAGGGGCACTTCAGCAAGTTTATTGAAATAAATTCACATTTAAAAATATTGAAAATTAACATCATTTATACAGTAACATCAACTGTCTAAGATGACTGAAAAGTTTTACTCATTGGCACCAAGCCTAAAAGCACGTTAGATGCCGCGCGTCCCGCGCCTCGTCAGCTGAGAAACAACGCTCGTGCACGGCTTCCGGATATGACGACACCGCTAACTAACACTGGAGTTTCGCTCCTAATAAGGACTGAGGAATCTAAAGTCTGCAGGGTGAGTTCATCTCACGCAATACCAAAGAGACGAAAGGCATGGTTGAGTTATTAGCGACTACAAGCTAAAAAAATTCAAACCAAAACGAGTGTCTTATTCAATTAAAATGGTCAAAAGCTGCCTAAAGGTTCAAATAAGCTGCTAAAAGCCCAAGTGACATGCGTGAACAACTCAAAGTGCCGAGATGAGCACCTGATGACCCAGATGATAATGTCCTCGAATTATAACGCACCAACGACATGAAAAGCACTATTTGAACACATAATTACACAAATGTACGCTTCTGTTTTTAGAAAACTTCCCAATATGAGTGATTCAGCGAAACTATTCTGTTACTTCCTTTAGGCCTCACCCGCAAAAAATCCAACAAACAATGTGAGACTAAGAGGATGAGCTAAAAACCATCTGAGGTTAGCACATCTAAGCACACAAAGTGACATGTCATCGCACGATTTTTGTATTTATATACACCAATACACATCGCTCTGTGCATTCATCTTATGAACTATAAACCCAAGCACAAATGAAAATCATCAATGAAGATGAGTCAATGTACGCATTAGCTTGTATGTTTTGCAATAACCATCTAACCGGCCCATATTTTCTAAGACTTTACGGTTTAGAATGAACATATCGTTGTCACAGGCCACTCCAAGTGCATACTCGATGTTTATTAGATATGGAAATAAGTTTTATAGGGATACAAACACATAATTCTTAGCAGTATAGGGCGTTGAATCTGGGTGTGAATGTAAAAGCGAACGACCACCGCACAAACACATGTGATACAAAATAACGATTGTGCGGAGAAATGCGACGCTTTAACGTGAAAAAGAGCATCGCTATTGATACAATGATACACTTACCTGCTCTCTGGCACGCTTCTCCTCTTCGACCTGTCTCTGCAAAATCTCGGCTCTTTCTTCTGCCTCATCTGCCTGCTGTTGTAAAACTTTGATTTTTCTCTTAACTGCATCGATGCTGTTGGATCCGGCCATTTTAATGTATTACTTTAGCTGTAGTGTGGTCGAATAAATCAGCTTCCAATCGAGCAGCGTAGTGGACCGAGCCGCGAAGAAGAGAAGGAGGGGGAAAAAAAAAGTCCAAGGCACCAACGCCCCGCCAACAAGTCAAACGCAGAGCGAGTGGAAGTAACGTGAGGATCAGATGGTTCACGCGCTTGTCTTTTTGATCGGAGCGTCGCTTTCTTTAATCTTGTTAGATACAAATAATAGTGTTTGTAAAAAAATAACAGGAACGAGATAGATTATCTCCGCCAGAGACTTTTAAAGTTGAATTTAGCTCGAGCAAGCGTTTTGATGTTCAAGCAGTCGTTCGGTTTCTCATTCGATTTAATGAATGAGTTTTAATATCATGAAGTCTTTTTCCCTCCCCTTGCTTTCTCTTCACCCAATTTGTTCAGTTGCCTAAACTCTTCCTTTTTTTCGCCCCACTTCCGGATTACCCCACCCTGTCCCCAACGGTTTAAGGGCTGAGAATGAGGCGTAACTGATCCTGAATCAGCGGCGGCGCAGAGTCAAGTCTCAGCGGAACGCGTTCACGGTTGATCTCCGGTCAGCAGATTTTGCACGACCTGTGAAATTCTTACGGAAGAGCCACCCCTTGTTTTACACGTGTCCTGCCAGGTAAATGACGTAGTTGAACAAATAAATCATTGGCATTCCAGACAGGCCACTCCTTAAATCAGGAATGTGCTTGTAGATCAATGGGAAACTTTTAGGCTATTGTGATCAGTTAGAAATTTTGAGAGGCAAAAAAAGGGATTTGACTCTTGGACATACACTCAGCACAGTGAATATGATTTTAGTGGGTCCCCTTTGTTATGGGGCCCTGGACAACATTCCTGGTCATTCTTCTTGACCAAATCATCAGTGATACTACTTTCTGCTCAGGCTGATGCTAATTTTAACACAGTTTATTTTGAAAATACAAAAATAAAACTGCAGTTCCGATATAAACTCTCATCCGCTCCGCGAGCGATTTTGAATTTAGCACAGTGTTTGACGCAGAGGCTGTTTTCCGCTTGTATTTTTGGATTTTCTGCTGTTTTACTGTATCACGTATCCAGGGCTTGACATTAACACCTGCACTTTAAAAAATAATTGTTGGTTTAACTTAAAAAAGTAAGTTACCTGATTGTCTTAAAATTTTGAGTTCACTGAAATAAAAAATTTGAGTTAATACAATGAAGACAATTGGTTTAATCAACCGAAACTCAAAATATTATGTTATCTGAACCACATTAAGTATTGAAGTTGATTTGACAAAAGAAAAAATGTAACAACAAATTTATTATTAAATTGAGGTGCTTTTTGTCGATTAAAATGATTTATTTTGGTCTTGTTCACTTCAGAATTTCTCAGAACCACTGAGTTAATTTATGTCTGGCATATCAGCTGTAAACGAGAAAAAGGAGTGTTGTAATTCCATTGATGGCTTCGCAGTAATTGTCGGCGCTCTTGCGTGAACAAACTCTGATTCAGTTTCTTAGTGGAGTCTGAATAATGGCAAAAACCACAGTCAATTATATATTTATATATATATATATCAGACCTAAATTTATTACAACCTTGAACATTTCAAAGTTTAAAAGATGGTAATAAAATATGACAAGATCTCAGAGTTAAACTGTGTCAGAAAAAATTCATCATAATTATAGCAGATAACACTTAAGCAAACATGGTCAGGTCAAAGTGTTTGTATAATTTTTTGTTCCAAATTTTTATAAATTTTACTGGAAGTCCACTGTATGAAGAATTTTTGGGTATAATATGTCACAGAATGAACTATAGTGTCCTGCACCCACTAAATATTTTTATTTTTTTATTTTCTAGTGTCTGAATAATTTTTGGTTTGACTGTATATATATATATATATACATTATGCTGTAATATATATATTATGCTGAGTTGTGTTCAGTTAAGTTGTGTTAAAGCTAATAAGAGTGTTTTTTTTTGTTTTGTTTTTTTACATTACATAACATTCTTCGCAGAATGCCTAATGAAATTGAGAGATTTCATTTATGTGTAATTGTATCTTTCAGTTAGATGAAATAGCCTGACATTGTGATTTGGATTTAAGACTTTCAAGAGATTCCATTATAGAATTTACCCACAGGATTGCATGAGGTCATAAAAAGAATCCAGTGAACAAACTGAATTTACAGGTCTGGGCAAACCCAAACAAGACTAGTAATGCTGTCTGTTCTCTTTCTGTGGTGTACAATGTGCAGTCTTGCTGGTATCCGTAACTATGTCCTAAACACTGCTAAAAGTATGCCTAAGGATATGGTTTTTATATGCTGGTGTTGTAATTTTTACCACAAAATATGTTGTATTGGTGGACCTTATATGGTGTTTAAACTCAAAACAATGTTAAAGGTAAAGAAATGCTGACTGATCCTGAATCATTCTGCTGTAGACGAGCTCCGCACAATCATGTTGCATCATCATTTCCTGTCTCACCCTTCCTGCCTCCCTTCACCAGTATGGAACATGTTCCAAACTCCATACATAACTTGGGACAGGCCCCTTTGTCATATGTTGCCATCATCTCACCAGATGATGGCGCCAGATGATCTAGATAGACTTAATTGTCACAACAGTTGTGGCGGAGCCCCACTCATAGAATCATATTCTCAGCTATAAATTATTTTATATTAATATTTTTAAAATAAGTCTCTTATGCTCACCAGGCTGAATTTATTTGATAAAAAATACAATAAATACAAATAATAATATTGTGGAATATTATTACAATTTAAAATAACTTTTCTATTTTCATTTATTTTAAAATGTAGTTTATTCCTGTGATGGCAAAGCTGATTTTTCAGCATTATTACTCCAGTGTTCAGTGTCACGTGATCCTTCAGAAATCATTTAACATGCTGATTTGCAGCTCAGGAAACATTTCTTATTATCAACGTTAAAAATTTGTGCTGCTTCAAGGGCCCCTATTATGCAATTTTAAAGGCTACTCATTTTGTTTTGGAGGTCTCAATAGGTTTACATGCATTTAAGGTAAAAAAAAACAAAAAACACTTTAATTTTCTCATAAAATACATTGCGCATAACCTAATTTGTCAGAGTCTGAAAATGTTTTTTTTGAAGATTGTCTCTCTAAACCCCTCCTTTCTAAAAGCCTCCTCTGCTCTGATTGGTCAGAATGCTCAGTCTGTTGTGATTGGCCTACTGCTTACATTGCGTGCCAGAAACGAAACCTCCATTAGCATATCTGAATTTCAGCCTCCTCAGAGCTTGATACACAGTGATACAATTTCGTATCAATTTCATCGCTAGTCCTCCTCCTTCAGGCCCTGTTTACACCTGGTATTAAGATGAGTCTTGGGTGATCAGATCACAAGTGTCTCTTTTGTCCACTTTCAACCACTTCTGTCCTGATTTCTTCAAGGGGAGGGTCTATGGGTGGGTAAATGTATGGGTTTTGTCAGATCTTTTGATCTAATGGACAAAATAAGCTCACGCAATTAACAAATTAACGTACCCGGGGACAACGGAAAAACATACAGTGAGCATCAGCTTTCATTTCTGCTCTGAAAACAGCAAATTTTCGGTGTGTTAGAAATCAGGAATGGTTAGAGAACATAGTGCTTGGAACGTTTTTCATCTTCAAACCAAACTTGGGTCTTCAGCTGACAAAGTTGAAATCTGTCCAGCACGCTTCGCATAAAGTTTAGGCGTTAAGTCAGTAGGTGGTCTTTTGTGGCTGTTCGAGCACATTCGATCACATGAGCGTTTACACTACAAAAGCAATCCGGTCGAATGCATTTTCGACTACCTATGGAAGTGGTCGAAAGTGGACAAGCTCAATGTTTTAGAGCCTGTTTACACCTGTATTTAGCATCATCCACTTTTGATCTGATCAACCAAAACGCATCTTAATACCAGATGTAAACAGGGCCTTAGAAGCATCAAAATCGACTCACAGTGCAGAAAACAGCATCTTTAAAGGAACACTCCACTTTTTTAAAAAATAGGCTCATTTTCCAACTCTCCTAGAGTTAAACAGTTGAGTTTTACCGTTTTCGAATCCATTCAGCCGATCTCCGGGTCTGGCGGTACCACTTTTAGCATAGCTTAGCATAGTTCATTGAATCTGATTAGACCGTTAGCATCTCGCTCAAAGATGACCAAAGAGTTTTGATATTTTTCCTATTTAAAACTTGACACTTCTGTAGTTACATTGTGTACTAAGACTGACGGAAAATGAAAAGTTGCGATTTTCTAGACCGATGTGGCTAGGAACTATACTCTCATTCCAGCGTAATAATCGAGGAACTTTGCTGCCGTACCATGGGTGCAGCAGGTGCAATGATATTACGCACCGCCTGTGCCTGAGCGTGCCTTGCAACCATGGAGACATTTGCGAGAGACGCTGCGTAATATCATTACGCCTGCTGCACCCATGGTACGGCAGCAAAGTTCCTTGATTCTTACGCTGGAATGAGAGTATAGTTCCTAGCCATATCGGTCTAGAAAATTCTTAACTTTAGTACATGATGTAACTACAGAAGTGTCAAGTTTTAAATAGGAAAAATATCGAAACTCTTTTGTCATTTTTGAGCGAGATGCTAACGGTCTAATCAGATTCAATTAACTATGCTAAGCTATGCTAAAAGTGGAGCCGAAGATCGTCTGAATGGATTTGAAAACGGTAAAACTCAACTGTTTAACTCTAGGGGAGTTGGAAAATGAGCCTATTTTCAAAAAAAGTGGAGTGTTCCTTTAATATTTTTGTGGAAAACATGATACATTTTTTAGGATTCTTTGATGAGTAGAAATTTAGAAAAAAACAGCAGAGGTAAAAGTGACTGGATTGAGCATTTACTCTTGCTGAGAGCAGAGATTATATATGTGTCTGCTTGTCTGTTCTGATGGAAAACTGCAGCTTATGTCTCTAATGGCCTGTTGACATTATAGGTTATAGGTGACGAGGTGCATGGTTTGACATTCTGACCTCCAAGACACACTAACATAAAAACATGCTCACTTGCTACAGCACACCACCTGCAGCAGCTGACATACTTAATCAAGCGGAAACTATGACAACCTTCTTACTATTTCAGTTCTCAATTTTGTACAAAGGTTGCACCTCCTCAACCCCTCACGATTTCACCATAACTGCACTGTTAGTCTGCTTGCTCTGAGCTCTATTTAAGGGTCCACCCCCAGATTCAAACCGGATCACTGTGTGGTCGGCCTGTCTGTCAAGCTCGCACTGCATGACGATGAGTGACTAATTGACTCTAAATTACCATTAAATCCAGACGGGTTTACGGCTAAACTCTTTTTTTTAACTGTGTGGGGTAGCAAGGTAAGTGATAGCTTGGTGGTAAAGTTTTGACTCAAGGTTGAGATGAAAATAGACTTGAAAGCGACAGCTGTAATGGAGGCAACCCACACTTACTGTCTGTTTGGAGCTACTGTCTCATGATGCTTTTCTGATTAGGGGATGCCAGATTCAAAACAATAAATCCTCCTCATATTACAACATTATATAACAGCTTTCTCCCTGTGGTACTGACATGAAATGTGCAGGTCTTTTTCTGCTCTCCTTCTGTCTCTAAGGTCAGAGGTGGTCTTACAGCCTGCCAAGCTGGTGTTCAGTTGGTTTAGATAGTCAGAAAACTGTTTATCTAGCTGAAAAGTCCCCAAAACCTCTTTAAAACCACCTAACAGACCAGCTCAACTACTTTAGGCTGAATTAAGATGCCCCCTCCCTCATGTACTATGCCCTTATTCTTTAGATAAAAAAGAACACAGTATCTTTATACCATTCTCTCTTCCACTCACACACACACAGAACCTTCAAAGCCTGAGGTATTCAGTCCATGAGGAACATCTTATGAAGGCCAGACTTTATGACAACAGGTGTGTCTGCTATATCCGGAGCCCAGAACAAAGGGACAACGACAGGCAATAATAGACATACTTGCTGTAACAGGGTTGACCGTGACGGCACAGCCTTAGTTTAGCTGTCAAAGGGGGAGTCAAGTTACACAATGGCGATTAAAAATAATTTGCCCTTTTCTCATTTGAAATAAATTAGTTCTTGAGGTGTATATGCGATGTACATATGAAAGCGTTACCAAATAGCTGTCAATTTTAAAGTCCACACTGAAAAACACTCCAGACGTGACTAATGTAAGACTAATAACGCTTTAAACCTTTACTAAAGGTCTGTTCATGCCTGGAATGTTCTTTCTTATGTTCATTGTGTTCTTCTCACAAACCCTGATTTACAGCCCTGCTGCTAAATCAGCAGTCTCAAGGTAGTAATTTTCTCACTGAGGCCTACAGGCACGAGTACACACAATATCACCCACACTTTTTGTCACCTCGTGTGAGTTAGGGATGGATTGGGAACCAAGAACCTATTTTGATTCAGAATCAACTGATTCTATAAAAAAAATTAAATAATCAAATACCGGTTTTTAAAAATGGATATGTCCGCCGATGTAGACGGAATACCAAATATTCTGACAGAGATTCCAAAGCTAATACTTAGTGGCGCAACAACATCGCTACTGAATAAAGAGCGAAACAACCGACACCCCAAGTGTGTTTCCAAATGAATGACTCTCATTAGCAGGTTCTTGTTATTCAGGTTCTTGAATCGACAAGATGCAGTGTGACCAGTGTAATCTGATTTCCGAACAAATGATCCTTATGAACTGGTTCTTTTTAGTGAATCAACAACATGCATTGTGACCACTGTAGTGGGATTGTGATCGAATGGTTCTTATGAGTAGGTTCTTGATAGTGAATCAACAACATACAATATGACAAGCCTGAACGAATGACTCAAGCTGGTTCTTTTTAGTGAATCATCAACATGCAGCGTGACCAGTGTAGTCCGATTGTGATCAAATGGTTCTTATGAGCAGGTTCTTGATAGTGAATCAACAGCATACAACGCGAGCGACCAGTCTAGTTCAATTCTGAACGAATGACTCTCAAAAGCTGATTCATTTTAGTGAATCATCACCATGCAGTGCAACCAGTGTAGTCCGATTGTGATCAAATGGCTCTCGTGAGCTGGTAGCCGGTTCTTTTTAGTGAATCAACAACATGCAGCATGACCAGTGTTCCGATTCTGAATGAATGAGTTTCTGTCCCAAATAACACACTTCATGTGCACTTGCGGTCTTGCGGACTTACAATGGCTGCCACGTGTGCGTGTCCGTAAAGTCCAGGAGACCGTAGGGCAGGGGTTTCCAAACTCGGTCCTGGAGGGCCACTGTCCTGCAGAGTTTAGCTCCAACCCCAATTAAACACACCTGAACCAGTTAATCAAGGTCTAATTAGGCATACTAGAAACCTCCAGTCAGGTGTGTTGAGGCAAGTTGGAGCTAAACTCTGCAGGACAGTGGCCCTCAAGGACTGAGTTTGGAGACCCTTTCCGTAGTGTGTCCCATTCATCATTTTAGCTTTCAGAAGGGTGTTCACGAGCGCCCCCCTTGCGGCCATTATGCGCCCTAGATGCGCACTTCTGCCAAGCCCACACTGAAGCAAGCTCCGCAGCAGACTTCTACTCGACAGTCAAAGTGGCGTTACATCACAAAGTGTGGACTAAGAGGACTAAGAGCCATTTGGGACAAACTCCTATGAGCGGGTTCTTTTTAGACTTCAATCAGTGTATTTGCTGACTGGTTGTTCATATGATGTGTAATTAAAGATACACGTGTTTTGTCAGCAGTATTTTATATTTAAAAAAAATAAATAAAATGAATGAAATATGTTTTCTTTGATTAGTAGGCTATTGATGTTTAACATATAAAGGCCAGTTATTGGACTGCATTGAAGCCACCTCTAAAAACTGTCTAAACGCCTTTTTGCAATAATTGTTTTAAATGCAGAAGTTGGAGTCTGGCTGGTTGACATCACAGTCAAAAAAAAAGGGGGCATTGACAGTGTCAGCTGTGGAGGAGTGAATGGAGAGAATGAGAGGAATGGAGGGGCGGGCTAACAAGAATCCCGGGATGAAGTTTTAAGAGTTGCATTTGAGATTGGGTGTGATTTGGTGCTTTGTGATCATCAATCACTCACATCCGCAGCCTTCTTCTCAGATATCTCCAGTTTCTCCTGGGCGTCCTTCAGGGCCTCTGAGTATTTATCCAACTCATCTTCAGTTCCCTTCAGTTTCTTCTGCATCTGAATCAGCTCATCCTCATGCTGGGAGAAAGAAACAAAGGAATATGAGAGTGGAAGAGATGGAAAGGGAGGGAGGAGTGAAATATCATTGTATGAAATCCTCCACTACAATACATCTTCACACAATCACTTCTACCACAAGTTTGCACAAAGCGACACTTTCCGTTGTCGTTTTTCCCACCTTCTTCTGGTGATAAAAGCCATACCTTGTCCTAATGTCAATATAAGTGCCCTCATAGGCAACCCTAATCTTTCACACATCCTCAGCCCTACCCACAACTCCCTTCTCCATCTCTTGCTAAGACTCTGTTTACCCACCCTGCATTCTTCCAGTGGCAGATCACAGCCTTGCAACTGCTACTTAATGTTGGGATCAGTATCTCAGACTTGACAAATCAAGCCTTGGCGGTGGGTGCTCTTTTTCCAGAAGGGCTATTTGGACAGTTGTCAGCATTGGCCAGGTGCATTATATTCTTAACACATTTAAATATTGTAAAATTATCCGGATTGTGGATTTTGCTAATCTTTGTCTCATCTTCAGATGAATTGGTTTGGTCCAGAATGAAAATGTTAAATAATTGGAGAAGTGGGCCTATGATGCTTTAAGTGTCAACAGTGTTTCTTTCAACAGGCCATAAACCCTTAAAATTCAAATTAGAGGTCAAACAATATGGGTTTTCAGTTACCAATTCTTAAAAGGGATAGTTCACCCAAAAAAATTCTGTCATTATTTACTCACCCTCAAGTTGTTCCAACCTTGTAGGAGAAGACATTTTGAAGAATGTTGGTAACCAAACAGTTGCTGGTCCCCATTTTTCCATACGGAAGTCAATGGCTATATCAACAGTTTGGTTACCAACATTCTTCAAAATATCTTCTTTTGTGTTCAACAGTGGAAAGAAACTCATACAGGTTTGGAAAAACTTGAGGGTGAGTAAATGATGACATGATTTTCATTTTTATGGTGAACTATCACTTTAAATTATTTTTGTTATTGTTATTATTATTGCTTATTGAATTATTATTTTTTTTTTTACTTTTTACACTTTCCCTTATTGTACATCACATATTGTAGAATAAAAATAATGCTACTAAATGTAATTTATACACTATAAGTCCAAAGGACACACTTTATAATTACAATTTTACACATTTTTTCACATTCCTACACATCTTTATATTAAAACTATAAAGTAATACAAATGTAAGTAATATGGGAATTATGTTGGGATCAAAAACAAATCAAAATTATATTTGTATGTATATAAAAAATTATTAAAAAGTCTCTCTAAACATCTGAACACAAATTAAAGTTCTCTAACTCCAACCATTAAGTCAAGATCAGTTTTAGTTATCACAACCTTGACCTTTTCCCATCCACCTAACCTGTTTGCTTCTGTCCTCTGCTGCTTTCCTGTCGGTCTCCGCCTGCTCGGCCTGGTCCAGAGCGTTCTCCTTATCCAGCTTGAGCATCATCATCTTCTTCTTGATGGCCTCCATCTTGGTGTCGGTGAGTAGGGCTCACGGTACGAGAAAAAGAAAGTGGCAGTGCAGTAGATGAGGGCTAGTGGTTTAGGAACAGGAGCTGGTCAAGTGAGGAACGTGAAGAGAGGAAGAGAGAGAGAGAGAAAGAGGGAGCAAAGTGGAGAGAGACCAAACTCAGCCAGGGATAGTGGGAGGGCATTTATATCTGTGGGTATCATGCCCTGCCCATTTTCTATTAAACTCCACCCACTCACTCATTATAGCTCACCTAATACAGTCATAAGTCCTGTTTGGTGTCTGATGAGGCCATGTTGTACATTGGATTTCAGCACTGTATCATCTCTAAAATTCAATTTAACACTTTTTAAAAGCGTCAACAACCATAAATTCCTACTTTTCATTTACATCAATTGTTTTTATCCTTCTTTTCTGTTACTAGATCATCCCATTGTGGAAGAATGAGCTGGAAGATATGACAAAGACAAAAAGAATGGACACCAATGGACAGAGCTGAGGTCCAGCTATAATAAGACAAAGCCGCTGTGTTTGTGACAGGCACAGGTGTGTGTGTGTGTGTGTGTGTTACATTACTAGCATCCCCAGCTGCACCGTTCCCTTTATGGCTCGTCAGTCGCCACAATGATCACTTTACAGCCTTTTTCCTAATGTGAGACACTGTTCTATCATTATCTTGCCTGACCACGTATAACAAGGCTTTGGGGAACCACACTTGATGTGGCAAGATTGCCACCAGTGCTTTAGTATGCACCATTTCCAAACACATGGCCATCTAAATGATTTATCTCTCTATATCTGTATTTATTCATAGAGCGAAGGGATTATTTTGTTAATATTATTTTAGAATTGTATTATTATCATTATAGTATTTATTGTTTTTTACTTTCTAAGCTTTCACACTGTTTTTACATCACATATTGTACAATATAAATCATGTGACTAATAATTTATACACAATTTATCAGTGAAAAGGACACCTTTATAATTATGATTTTACACATTTTAGAATTAGTAAAGTCATTAAAACTACACTGTAAAAAAGAATTGTTGGTTTAACTTAAAAAAAGTAAGTTACATGGTTGCCTTAAAATTGAGTTCATTGAAATTAAAAATGTGAGTTTATACAACGAAGGTGATTGGTTTAATCATCTGAACCACAGTAATTATCTAAGTTGATTTGACAAATTACAAAATGCTGTGATGACAAATCATGAAAACAACTTTTTACAGTCTATGAAATAACAAAAATGGAAGTAATATGGGAATTATGTTGGGATCAAAAATGCTAGGCAAAAAAAATAAAATAAAAAATACGACACTGGAATCATTTATATTTGTCTACTAAACTTGCATTAAAAATGAACCTTAATATCAAAATCATAAACTCAGTTTTGACTATTAGTGTGTAAATAGTGATATTCTCATCATTCATCCATTCCGCATTCTCTTTAGAAGTACCTTAAGATTAGTGATATACAAATATGAAAGCACATTTTTCTAACAGTGATTAGCATTAGAAAATGAGTCATTCATGTGCGTCTTAAACTGTGTGTCTCTACTAAGCGCTTGCTAATGTGAAGGGACAATGATGGTGTCGGGTTATGGGTGACCAGACTATTTTTAGTCAGACGGCCAGGCTAAAGTTAAAACTCATTGTTTAAGAACAAATAAAACATATAATGTATCTGTATTTAGACTTACTTATTATACAAGGACATTCAGAAAGGAAGAAACAATATTTTTTACTATGCACAAATGGAAAGTTTACACAAGTCAATGCTTTGTGATAAATCTAGGCTCTTAAATTTATCACATAATTCCTGCAGTAAAGGCAGTAAAGAAAAAGTAACTCTTGCACTGTAAAACAGAGCTAGTCAATTAACCACTTTCTTTTATGTGCTCCCTTTTGTTTGATGGATTTAATTGTTCTTCTAACACACTATTTTGGTATAGGACAGTGAAGTGATGGATGAGCTAGTATATATGTGTGTGTGTCTGAATGCCAGCTATGCTGCCTGTGCAACCAAGCTATTAATACTCGTCTCTTGGCTGACATTGTTTTATGGATTAACTGCTATCCAGGGACAAAGATCTGGATTTCGATGGATCTTGAAATGTAAACCCACATATGCATTTAAATTTACTATTATTATCATATTTATTGTTATTTACATATAAAAAGGATACAAATGAAAATCTGTTTGTGTGCGATTGTCGAAATATTAAACAGATCTTTGGAACACTCCATTTTGATTGGTCAATCGTGGTACAAACCCCGCGCCACAGCCGATTCTAAAGATTTCATTCAAACAACACACTCTCTTACTTTCCATAAAATGTAATGTAATGCAATTAGTAACTTTTTTAGGAAGTAATGAAATATTGTAACACACTACTTTTAAAAGTAACTTTTCCCAACACTGTACTCATACAAATTAAAGATAATAAACCAATACAGATGATGTTGTATATCAAAAGTATTCTATATCCACTTCATATGTTTCATACAAATCAAATTGTATGAATACATACAAACTCACCGACAATTCACCAAAATTTTAAATAGATACATCTCATGAGATTAGGTTGTAGAGAGAATACAACCTGAATTCCAGAAATGTTAAATTTAAATAAAATGAAAACTAAAAGACTTTCAAATCACATGAGCCAAAATTTTATTCACAATAGAACATAGATAACATAACAAATGTTTAAACTGAGAAATTTTACACTTTCATACACTAAATGAGCTCATTTCAAAATGAATGCCTGCTACAGGTCTCAAAAAAGTTGAAAAAGCACAAATAGCTGAAAAAGCAAGAAATTTTGAAAAGATTCAGCTGGGAGAACATCTAGCAACTAATTCAGTTAATTGATATCAGGTCTGTAAAACAATTAGATATAAAAGGGATGTCTTAGAGAGGCAGAGTCTCTCAGAAGTAAAGATGGGCAGAGCTGTGAAAGAGTGCGTAAAAAGATTGTGGAATACTTTAAAAACAATGTTCCTCAATGTCAAATTGCAAAGACTTTGCAAATCTCATAATCTACAGTGCATAACATCATCAAAAGATTCAGAGAAACTGGAGAAATCTCTGTGCGTAAGGGACAAGGCCGAAGACCTTTATTGGATGCCCGTGATCTTCGGGCCCTCAGATGACACTGCATCACTCATCGGCATGATTGTGTCAATGACATTACTAATTGGGCCCAGGAATACTTCCAGAAACCACTGCCGGTAAACACAATCCGCCGTGTCATCTGCAGATGCCAACTAAAACTCTATCATGCAGGAAGCCATATGTGAACATGGTCCAGAAGCGCCGTCGTGTCCTGTGGGCCAAGGCTCATTTAAAATGGACTGTTTCAAAGTGGAAAAGTGTCCTATGGTCAGACAAGTCAAAATTTAACATTCTTGTTGGAAATCACGGATGCCATGTCTGCCAGGCTAAAGAGGAGTGAGACCTTCCAGCGTGTTATCAGCGTTCAGTTCAAAAGCCAGCATCTCTGATGGTATGGGTTGCATAAGTGCATACGGTATGGGCAGCTTGCATGTTTTGGAAGGCACTATGAATGCTGAAAGGTAAATAAAGGTTGTAGAGCAACATATGCTCCTTTCCAGATGATGTCTATTTCAGGGAAGGCCTTGTGTATTTCAGCAGGACAATGCAAAACCACATACTGCAGCTATTACAACAGCATGGCTTTGTCCTAGAAGAGTCAGGGTGCTGAATTGGCCTGCCTGCAGTCCAGATCTTTCACCTATAGAGAACATTTGGTGCATCATTAAACGAAAGATGACCAGAAACTCTTCAGCAGCTGGAAACCTACATCAGGTAAGAATGGGACCAAATTCCAACACCAAAACTCCAGAAACTCATAACCTCGATGCCCAGACGTCTTCAAACTGTTTTGAAAAGAAGAGGAGATGCTACACCATGGTAAACATGCCCCCGTCCCAACTATTTTGAGACCTGTAGCAGGCATCAAATTTGAAATAGGTTCATTTTGTGCATAAAATTTTAAAAATTTCTCAGTTTAAACATTTATCTATGTTCTATTGTGAATAAAATATTGGCTCATGTGACTTGAACGTCTATTAGTTTTCATTTTATTCAAATTTAAAAAACTTTTCAACTTTTACGAAGTTCGGGTTGTAACTTTAGAGGACTTCAATATTAATATTACTGTAATTGTATCACACTTTTCACATTGATTTATTCACATACAAATTAAAGATAAAAAAACAACAACCCTGATGTTGTATACCATCAGTTTTTATTTTATCCACTTCAATATATCTAAAACACTGTGAACATTTCAACAATGTTTCTGTCATTTTCCATACAAACATTTCTATGTGACTTCAGTAAATCCTATGTTTTCTTATAGTTACTTCAAAACATGAAGAATATCATCCTACAGTAATTTCTAAGACATTGCTTCCTGAAATGTTGAACTGACTAAAATAAAAGCATATATTTCAGCAATATTCAGCCAAGCAAATTTTGGCACATAGTCAAGTAACTGCAAAAAAACAAAAAAAAAACATTCTTGAACAAAATTAAAACATAAGCATAACTGTAGTTAAGACACATCAAATGTTGTTGGTTACTGGCAGATTTTGGTGATTTGATCTATTTTAGTCAATAAATCTTATATTTACAAAGTATTCCCCGTTAACACACACTGTGGGTTGAGGAACCATTTATAATCTCATAATACTCTATCATAATAACCTTCCTGGGTTTATTAAGATCATTGCTATAGATGTAAATATATTCCTATATATATATTGCTATAAATTGCAATATAATTCCTTCATAAAAAAGCCCTCAAGTCTCTGAAATAGTCATTTTGTTATAGAGCCAGTAGTTTTGGTCCCAGTATATTACGTTGGTATATTTCAAGTTATGGCTTCTTTCTAACTGCTTCAACATGCTTGAAAGAATTTATCATTCCATTCAAAATAAAGGAAAATAAATAAATTTAAAATAAAGCGCAAGAAAGAGACATTTCTTTACAATGACCTCTCACAAACAAGAACTTTACACTTAAAGAAAAAAATAAGTTTTGCGTGCTCCAGCATCGGTACAAAGCACTGCGATGAGTATCTCACATACAGTACATAAATCTGGACGGATTCTGCCGATACCCTTGAGCTGGATCAGTTATGTTTGGTTTATTCAGATACTTTCAGAATCTTAAGACAACTGTTTCATGCCACTGTCAAGTGCAAAGTCCCATTATTTGCATGACTTCATCTCCATCACGGTGCTTTGGCATATCCTTATTGGTCCGTGGATGTCAAAAGCCATATGATTGGATTCCAAGAAGACATGTTGAATATTAACATGTCATAAACGGCCACACAGAAGCTGTAAGCAAAGTTACTGGATACAACTAAATACTGTATGTATATAATGAAATGAATATTCATAAACTAAGTAAGATTCTTCCCTGTTTAGAGGAAGACCTGCTCATGGAGTCTATAGTCTGTTCCAGGCCAGTCTTGGGTTGAGAATCGAAAAAAATATTAGCAGTGTGAGACCTCACGGTCCCGGGGGTCTGTCGCGGACTCGCTCTCTTCAGGAATGTCCTGCAGATCTGTAGATGATGAAAGGCAGAAAAAAAAAATCAATTAAGTCAAACTTTACAAAATAAAACCATATTAAGACATTAAGTTTTAAGTTTATGCTTTTGACTGAATTTTACCAAATGATCTGGATGAAATGAACTGCTTCTTGACTATACAGTACACATTCTTGATATAAACTACATAAGAGTCCAAAATTAAAACTTGATAAGCCAAATGTAGATTAAATTTGCCTTTGGAAAGTTTTACTGGACAGTTAACCAGTAACCTTTTGGAACTGCAACGTAATACACAAAATTGTAATATAAAACCGATAACCAAACCCTTAGTGCAAATATGGAATATAAAACACTTTTCATATATTTCATTGAAAAAAAATAACACAAAAGACAATTTTATGGTTGGTCAGATATTTTTATGACAGTACATTTTCTCAATTCAATGGCTGAGGTCAGAAAATTGCTGCAAATAAAGATGAAGATCTAAAGCAATCCTGACTTCAAAATAACATACTATTGTAATGCATACTACAAGCAATAAAAAAAGTATACAGGGCAGGGAAATGTATACAACAATAAATGCTTAACAATAAAGACACTTTCATCATAATTCATAGATACAGGGAACAACAATAATAATAATAAATTAAAAAAAGACGTTTTTTTTTTACAAATGAAAATTTTGATGTTTTAATGTTTTTGAAATAAGTATCTTATGCTCACCAAGGCTGCATTTATTTGGTCAAAAATACAATTAATAAAAAAAATAATATAGTGGAATATTATAATTTAAAATAGCTTTTCTATTTTAATTTATTTTAAAATGTAATTTATTCCTATGATGGCAAAGCTGAATTTTCAGCATCATTACGCCAGACTTCAGTGTCACATGATCCTTCAAAAATCATTCTAATATGCTGATTTGGCGCTCACGAAACATTTCTTCTTATTTTTAATCAATGTTGAAAACAGTTGTGCTGCTCATTTTTGATAAATACTTTGATAAATAGAAATTTCAAATAAACAGTGTTTATTTGAAATATAAATAGTTTGTAACAATTTAAGTCTTTACTGTCATATTTGATCAATTTAATGTCCTCAAAAGTAATTAAGAAATAAATACAAGTATTAATTTCTTAAAATACTGTATGCTAAAAAAATACTGCATGCTGAACTCTTTTAGTAGTATGCTATTTCAAACACACCTCAAGACTGCGATTATATAATTTCAAGGGGCTTTAAAAGTCAAAACCTCTGAGTGTAAAAGTGTATGTACATAAGGTATGTTCATTGTGAATGACACACTAAAGGTCTGGGAGAGGCGTTCAACCTGCAATTTATTGCCATTATCCACCAATAACACACAAGCTTACACATTAGTAATCCACCTAAATGTGCTGCTTCTTTCTTTCTTTTTTCTTCAAATTTAGACAAAGGAGGTTCTCTAGTCTGTCAGAGTTTAGTGTGTATGTTGTAAGTTTGTGTACCTTTGTGTGTGTGTGGAATGTTTGATGTGCTAAATTCAACATGTGTTTGTTGTGCACATTGGTTGCATAATCATGTGTAGGCTGCTGTTAGTGTTAGAAAGGGCCAAAGTTTACAGGATTCTGGGTGAAGTGCATCTTCACAGACTGTCTGATAAATATGTAATCATTTCATATAAAAAAAGGAGATCAAAGCCAACAACTCCCTGGAAACCAGTCTCTTGTATCATTTCGCCTGTATTTTTTCCTCAATATTAATTTAAACCTAAATCAATATTTAATATACATTTATTTACTGATTTATGTAGCTATATAATAATATTTAACAATAATACATTATTATTATAATTTAAAGATTTTTGTAAAACAACTAGATATATCTTTATATATGTATATTTATAATATTTGTTATAATAATGTCATTCTGTGTCATTTCTACAGACCTCTGGGGCTTTCTGAACGAGGTGACACCCTCGAATCCACCTCATCGTCGTCATCATCATCATCATCAGATATCACGTCCACTTCCACATCACTGCATTCCTGCAGGCCGTCTGATTGGTCCATCGATTCCTGGCTAGCCAATGGGGTGTCAGTGTTGGGGTCAGTATCACTTTCTCTGCGAGTTGGTGGCGCCTTAAAGTGAGGAGATGAAAAGCGAATGAGATTTGTGAGCTACTACATTGTAGCTCTTATATACTTTGAGCAAACAACTTATGGCAAATACTAAAGTGCATCGCTTGCACCCTGCTTGCGATAACATCAAAAGTGTTATTCTGAGTGCAAAAATTAATTTAAAGAGGCCATATTATGCCCTTCTACAAAGTCTTAATTTTGTTTTTGGGGTCTAATAGAATAGGTTTTCATGCTTGAAAGTAAAAAAAAAACATTATTTTAAAAAATATTTTACACTGTTGCAGCACCTCTCTTCCCAGTCTGTCAGTAACAATGTTTAGTTCCCGTCTCTATTAATGGTGCCTTTATGTGCTCAGAATTAGCGTAAATATGGGTTTCCTAGGTAAAAATTGCACATGAACGCCCTACCATTTCAAAACTTGAATGCGAAGAGCTCATAATCACGACTTCAGAAGTGGGAATTATCAAATTTCCGATAGCACGTGAAGGTAGCATAAGCCCCTCCTTTCTCAAAAGCGATTGGTTGACTGGACCAGTGTGTTGTGATTGGTCAACCCCTTCCAGCGTGTTTCAGAAACATCACTTCCCTTACCATAACCGTGAGTCTCAACACACTACTAACACAACTCAACCAGGCCTCGCCCCTTTTTTGCGTATGCCATGGGCAGGAATTATTTCAATGAGGGATATTGTGACGTGTACGTTCCCGGAAGAAAACTCAAGACTACAATCGAGGTGTTTCAGGGAGCTCAGAAAAAGTGACTACTGATATAGAGAATAACTCTCTTTGGAAAGGACTTAGTAACCTTGCAGACCTTTTTCATCCTCAAACAGCAAAATGATATACTAAAGAAGTTGAAAATGTAAAAAACAAAAGTCCTTTTTTTAATCTGTTTTAGACTTGCTAAATTACTCTAAAATGAACTCACCTGTGATCCTGTAGTTCCAGCTCCATCCCCTAGAGTGGCGCTATGGGTCTTAAGATCCCTGAGCTGTTTCTCCAGCTGGGCTCTGGCCCTCTCGCTGTCCCTGAGTTTGCCCTCAGCTCCCCTGAGGCGTCCGAGCTCCTCCTGCAGCAGACTGTGCTGCCGTTGCAGCAGGGCCAGCTCACCCAGCGAGCCCATGTCACTTGCACTATCCCGGGACAAAGAGCGAACTGTACGAGCCCCTGGGGTGGCCGGGGAGATGGGGCTCTCTCGTAGGCAGAGCTCTAAGATTGAGTCCTGTCGGATCACCACACCCTAGGAGAGCACGTTTTAAAAAAAAAATTATTTCGCCATTTTATTCACATTAAGTTTATTTTGGATCCTGTTTGTACGCAAGTGCTTAGAAGATTTGATGAATGTATTTTGCAATGCGCACATACCTGCAGAGCGTGTAACTGAGCACTGAGATTCACCAGCCTCTGTGACACCTCCTGAAACACAAAACACATCTGTGATGCATCATATCAATATATTAACACTAGTCTATATAAGCCTTATATAAGATTGGGTGTCCTTGTAATATTTATAAGAGGCTTATGATGCACAGTATAATGGAGGCTAATATATTTTGGAGATAACTGGGAAAATTAATTCAAAAATCATTTGTACCGATAATGGAATTACAGTTTCACCTAATCATCTGTTATCGGACTATTAGTTTGTTTTTATGTGCATTTTTAAGACGTAACCAGTCTCATGCACCATTAGGTGATTTTCAAGATTTCAAGTTCCAAAGTCTGTGTTATATTGATTTGGACTCATTTTTATTATGATTATCTGCTATAAATAACAATATGACTTCTAGGCCATTCAAACAGTACACATTCTCACATTTTTTCTGTGGTATTTTTAACTGTTGGTCTATGTATTTATTATTAGCATTTTTTTGCAATTAATTCTGCATTTTCAAGATGCTGTATCAAGTAGTTTAGCTTTTAAAAGCATGTTTGAGATCTCTGCATTCTATGCATTCAGTAATATTGTGAAATGTTATTACGATTTAAAATTACAGTTTTCTATTTTAATATATTTTAAGATTTATTTTGGGGGATTTTTGCCTTTTATTGTGATAGGATAGTATAGAGTGGACAGGAAGTGAGGTGAGAGAGAGAGAGAGAGAGGGGGACGGGATCGGGAAAGGTCCCCGAGGTTGCCTGAAGCACAATGTTGAAAACAGTTTTAAAGCTTATTATTTTTGTGGGAACTTTAAAACCATTTTTTAAGGATTCTTTGATGAAAAGATCCAAATTTGAATTGGAAATCTTTTGTAACATTGTAAATGTCTTTTGAGCAATTTAATTCATTCTTACTGAATAAAATTATTACTGTTTTCTTTAAGTTACTGATCCCAAACTTTTGATCTTCTAATTTGCCAGCAAAATAAAAAGCAGTAGTCAGTTTGCTAGTTACTCTAGTTTATAGAGTTCTAATGCAAAAAGTAAAACAATCGGTTCTATTTTCAGCCCAGAAACGTAATCAGCACATCCATAGATAGCACATATTAAGCTCAGTCTTGAACTAAATGTCAGTACCTCACTTGGAGTCTTGTCCTCCATTTGATTTCCATTACCATCCTGTACAGAAACAATTTTTTGTATTATTCACACAATCATAATTCTGAACCAGCAGTTTCATTCAAGAGCTTTAATTTGTCAGCACACATTGAAAAGCACTGTCTTGCTATGTGTCGATGAAAAGGGAGATAAAGTGCAGCTTTCAAGCACCAGTGGTGAGTCGTGATGGAGAGTTTTTGGTAGATTCAGGTTGCTATGGAAACCTGCGAGTTTCAGATGGGCTCGGAAAATGACTAATTTTTTTCAGCATTACATAAAAACACAGTAATAGCATCGAACCATCTTATTATGTGCATAATTATTACATTTCATGAAACATATTTGACGCAGGTGAATGTGGATGCCAGAGGAGGTGATAATGAACATCTCACTAACATAGATCAAGCATATTTTCTTACAAAGTAATGTCTTGTGTACCTGAGCAGTTTGGTTCTCCTGAGAGCCATTGACTAATACCTCTTGTCCATCTGGAAGTATGGAGGAAGCACAATGGTCAGATAAATGGGTGTATTTTCAGACACACTAAAGGCACATATATTTACATATAGCATGTTTTGTTTTTGACACCTACTGATTACTAGCACTCCAGTGTGGTTGTGATGGCCGTTGGAACTGCAGGGCAGAGGAACCTCAAAATTGGTTACTAAAATCAGCTCTGTCAATCTGTCCACTGCAGAAAGAGAAAGAAAGGTACATCATGACATTTTATAAGATATTATGAAAGATCTGAGCATGAGCTCAGAGCATTTATCTAAAATGATTGGTGAACTTTTCAAAATAGAAAAAAAAACAAAAAAAAAAAAACTGTTTTACTTTTACAAAAAGAGACAGAAAGTGCAGAGTATTTTACACTTCAGGGCTGTTGAATGCTCTAATCTGATTGGTTGACCAACGTTCTAAAGGTGTGCAATTATTTTCAGGGAAATGCACGGGTAAAGTAGTTCTAGCAGTCGCATTGCAGTTCCATATCACTTCACCAAATGATTCCAGTTATTTCAATATGTCCTACAGCCTACAACCGCAAAAGAACCAAAACCCACAATGACACTGACCAAGCGAATAAATATAGTAAACAATAGGATGAAAACGACAAATTATTGTCATGGTTTTTGCCACAAAATACATTTTATTGTGTCCTGAAAGTGCATCATTTCTCCTGCTCTCTCTCCCTTTCAAACGTACACACGTACTGTATAATACGGACACACGCACAAAAACGTTTTGTCAGTGCTGCTCTGACGAATTACATGACTTTTCTCACCAGCGAGGTAATAACCGTATGGTTCTTGAGGTAGATAAACTTATAGTTTCGCTATTAGTAGAGACACTGCTACCATGAGAGATGCACAGACTCAGGTAGGCTAATTCACATATGCTTATTCTCTCTCTCTCTCTCTCTCTCTCTCTCTCAACTGTGTTAATATGGCTCAAGGTTCTGCTATCAAGGCTCAAGCCTCCGTTACGTGTTCTGAAATGACGTTTTGGAATTAGCAACGGAGGCTTGGGATGAGATTGGTAAGAAATTAGTCCCACACACAAGAGTGTTTTAAGGACAAAAACCTGACAAATGTCTTGAAATACAACATCGTAACAGTGTCTTTAGGTGTGGCAACCGTAGTATAAGCGGAATAATTGACGACAGGCTGTTGAATTCTTAGAAAATAATGCACACACACACACACACACATGTTCGTTGTTGTGAATTGTGGGGACATTCCATAGACGTAATGGTTTTTATACTGTACAAACTGTATTTTCTATCCCCCTACACTACCCCTACCCCTAAACCTAATCATCACAGGAAACTGTGCACACTTTTACTTTCTCACAAAAACTCATTCTGTATGATTTATAAGCCTTTTGAAAAGTGGGGACATGGGGTAATGTCCTCATAAGTCACCTCTTTTTGTAATACGCACGCACACACAAAAAAAACCCTACCAAGTTAACAGGTCAGACTCAAACTTTGTACACAGTTAACAGTCATCACTAGAGGTGTGAATCTTCACTTGTTAGGGGCTGTTGAATCAGCAGGTGTTTCTGTGCCGAAAGTAAAACCAGAGACGATCGAAATCAATGTTTAGGAAGCCAACTTCCAGTACTTTTTTGCACAAAATAATAAAATGTAGTGTCAATAAATCATTAATTACAGTATTTATCATGTTATAAATTAAAATGCGAGTACTCGAATCCCATTTACAGCAATACACACTTTACCTCTTTTCGTCATTTTTATGGCTATGACTACTTTGACGCTCTTAATCTCATAATTAGATTATGTGACTTTAGCCGGGATTTCACAGGTGGGGTCACATATGGGCGGTGAAATAAATACGCACTAGAGAGTGAAACAAGCTTTATGCAGGTGGAACACCCTGTTTTAGCCACGAATGTAACATCCTGTCTGTCTTACCCTCAGTGATGGCCTGTGTGAGCAGCTGTTCTCCGCGCAGTGCCTGAGAAGACTCGGCTCTGAACAGGTTCCTGGAACAGGACGGCAGCATGACCTCGTAACCTCCCATGACCTCCGCCAAGTCAGAGAACAGGGTGACCCGCTCCTGAAGCAGCTCTAACACCTCCCTGTCCTTCTGCTGGATATCAGCTGAAACAGAGAGCATGAGGATTAAAGTGCTGTTTAAAGATCAGTACAGTAAAATATCAACATCAGCTGTCAAAATAGTGGCCTTGTTCCACCTTCAAATTCTGTGTAAAGATGTCATGACCACTTTTTTTTTTTTTTTTTTTACTAGATAGACGTTCATTTTCAGAAAATGTCTTGTGACAGGCAACCAATTGATTGGACAGTGAAAGAACTCCTTTGAGCTTTTTAAAACAATTTTCTGCTTCTTTCAGTCCTTCAATGCTTAATGCAACTGTAGTGATTTATAAAAAAAAAAAGAATGAGAAAGTGTTTTCTCCAATGTTGGGAGTGTGAATATGTGTGTGCGTTAGTGTTTAAAGCAAACCTTTAAGTCTCCGCAGAAGGGCCTTGTCTTCTGTTTCTATAAGAGGGAATTCTTCTCTTGATGGACAGCTGTGTGACAAAACAATGATGGTAAAGAAGAATGACAATTAGAAATGGTAGTTTTAAATGGTTAGCTGATGTCCATTAGCATTGAAGTCATCTTTATGCTAGTTTCCCCACTTTTAACAAGTATAAAGTTTTAAAATGTAGTCTTTCTCTTCTGGGAAAATGGACCAAATATACATATTTTTTGTCCAATAAAATGCTATCTAAAATGAAAATATTGTGCTAATGCTTGTACATTGTTTGCTAGTTTTTTCTTTTCAATGAAGTGGTGAGAATTTACTCATTTTGAAAGTGGTTTCTGTTGCCATTGTGTATAGCAGGGGTTTTTAAAACTGTACTTCGGGGAGTTCCAGGGGGGCAGCAAGAGGGTGTTGGAAGGCCAGAAAAACAGTTTATTAAAAACAGTAAAAAAAAAAATCTTGTATTAAATATTTAAATAAAAACCGTTTTCCCTGTTCTGGTTTGCCTGTGTTCCTTAGTTAGTTTCCTTGGTTGTTAATTAGTTCTGTTCTGTTTTATCTTGTTTACTCTCCCCATGTATTTAAGCCTCGAGTTTCCTCAGTTAATTTGTCCGATATCGTCTTTGTTTAGTGTGGTTGAGAATTATCTTTAAGTAATAAAATTAAGTAATAACATTAAAACAAATAATAATAATAATAATTATTATTATTATTATTATTATGAGGATAGAATAAATAAATAAATAAATAAATGTTAATATTTACTGAATTTGTTGCCTTTATAATATCATGCTTAATTTTTTCCATGTATAAATAAATAAATGGATCTTTTAAATGTAGCTGCCTTTTTATTTTAGGAAGGGGTTCCTTTGTAAGTGGATCGTAGCATTTGGGGGTCCTTGGCATCAACTGAATTAAATGAAATGAAACCCCTGATCTATAAAGCAAGCTGTCAAGTTTGGTTTTGCAGGGCTATATTGTAAACAAAAGCTACTGGAAACTCAGGCTTCCCAAAGAAGTGACATATCCCTTCAAAATGTCCCACTCCAGTGTCCTGAATTTAAAAGAAAGTGCTTTCATGTGATTTTCTGATTCCACTGCAAAGAGAGAGGTCCTGAAAAATGTCTAATGGTAACTGTAAGTGCTGTGCAGACTGTAAAGAGAGTGTCTACATGTATGTACCTGCTGATGGTTTGCTGTATGAGCCGTATCCAAGTGTTTCTGTCATCTTTAGAGGCTGCGTAGAGCTCGTACATCTCAGGTGGGCTGGACTCACTGCTGATCAGGAACAACCCTCGCTCCTGGTTGGCTATGTCTCGGACCAACAGACTCTGCAGTGACACTACAGCAGACTTATCCTACAGAGAATGAGAAGAAAAGAGATATAGTTGTTACACAAATGAATCACTTAGAAAAGTAATAGCGAATTCCTCTTGGGTCTCACAATTTGAGGTATCATAGGACAAGTTACATGAAAAACTTTAAAGTTTCATGACATCACATCGCACTTCAGCTTCTCATCAAATCTTCTGTCCAATCAAATGCTCTCTAGAAAATGCTCCCGCCCCCTCCTACACTATAAACAGACACTAAAGCTGCGGCTAAAATCTGTCATTTGTTCACACATTTACTAGTTTCTACACGATGAATGGGGAATCACTATATAGAGAATAGGGAACGATTCAGACAGTGTAAATATGCTTTCCATTGACGAGAATGAAGTCCGTTTTAGTGTTAGTGTCAGGTGAACCGCCGCAGGGCGAGCAAAGTCTGCTCTGGCCTAGGGACACGAGAGCACAGAGCGGATCATATACGCGAGTCAGCTCAGACCACGAAAGGTATCAGACCCATTTAAATTCTGCACAGAATGCTGTATTTTAAAGTGATATAGAGGAGATTAGGAGGATAAACGGTTAGAGATTAAAAGGAAACGGAGGTTTTACTGAGTTTAACGGCTCTGGCCAAGCTGTGATATAAACGAAACGCTATTGGCTATTTTAAAAAAGGGGCAGAGCTGTTCGATATATCGCCCTGTCTTCCTGTTTCAGTTGAATTTACGTCAACACATTGAATAATACTGCACATTCCAAGACATTTCTGCGGGCCTTTAAAGGTGATGCTTTTAAATGTTTTCCTTTTCATTTAGTGTGTAATGTATCTGTTTGTGTATGTATAAGACCTGCAAAGTTACAAAGCTCATAGTGTCCCAGGGTTGATTAAAATGTATTCTAACAGAGAACACTGCTCCAGACCTGCCTAAAATGCTCGACTGAAGTCCAGATATTACTTCTGCAAATGTCTATTACACAATGTGAAATATTAGCATAATATTTCACATTGCCCGAAAGCTTTCGCAAAGAAAGAAGATGAGACTTTAGTGAATTGTAGTGTTGTCGCTATGTCGTGGAGACGCCGTATGTTTGGATGTAAAAGCAAAATCCCTTCATTTGGCCTTCCAAAAATGGACAAAATTATATATGACAATTTATAATGTTGTTCCTGAGCAGTACAACCCAAAAGTTAGTTTGTGTACAGCGAATTTATGGAGGAGAACTGGGGAGAGTACAACATTTCCATCACACGCTTGGCCAATCAGAGCGCTCTGGGCTTTTCGGAAGGAGGGGCTTTGTTGAAAAGTTTTCAGTTTTTTTTTCAAGACAGACTGGGAATAGAGGTGCTGTTATAATGTACATTATGTGGAAAATCAAGTGTTTTTTGAACATTAAAGTATGCTAACCTATTCCATTACATCCAATAAACAAAACAATGAACTTTAAAATAGCATCATATGACCCCTTTAATACTTTAAAGACCCCGAACCCTAAGTATAAGCACTAGCAATAAGGATATGTAGCTTAGCAAGTAAAGTAACTTACCAAACTGGCAAAGATGTACCGCTGATCTTTCTCTTGCAAGAATACTAGAATGTCAGTCATCAACAGAACCTGAACATCTACAACAAAAAGAAAAAAGGGAAATCCAGTACATTAAAACACCCACAAACACAAGTACATGTAAGCTGATACAATAGCGTGTCTATCTATCTCCATTTCACACTGACACATCACATTACACTTCCTCATAACCGGCTGCAGTCTTCTGTACCTTTGAGCCGAGAGCTGGGCGTTTTCCAGAGCAGCGTGCCTTCATGTATCAGCTGCCTCCGGAGCAGTTCGGCTGGTCTGAACAGGGCTCCAGAGCGGAGTTTGGCCTCAGCCCGCGGGTCGACCCGGGAGCGGATCTCTTGAAGTCGATGTGTCCTTTCTAGCTCCAACACCTGCTGGTCCACCGAACTGAGCAGCTCCCGTATACAAGACAGTGCCTGTGACAGACCTGAAGCTTCCTCTGGATTGTCTGCATTGTTACACACAATAATCAGTCCATTAAAATGTCCATAACCCCTAAAATGTGACCATTATATCACCATTATGATACTTGAAAAGCGTCTTCAAAGTTCATTATACATCATTTAAGAAGAACAGAGCAGTTTATAGACAGATGGAGAAGGGTGGAGGTGAGAAGCCGTTTAAATACAGTTAATATTGACATTGGCGACATACACCCACATCTCACCTTTGGTGTTGTCATAGATACGTTGCACCAGGACAGGGTATTTAGTGATGCGCTGAGTGACCAACAGGATGCACTCCTGGAACCCGTGACGACGCAGTAGAGGACCCCGACTCACCCTCTGAGAGGACACAGAACAATGATAAATGGAATGTTAACCATTTCTGCCTCTGTGTATTTATATACACACTCTAAATCTGCATTCAAAACCCACAGCAGCTGCCATGCTGCCTCACTGTCTAGTCAGCCAGATGTGTATTGACACCTCATAAGGAAACTGGTTTAAGACAGGCACCATAATGTCATGTCTAATGGGCTAGAATTAATTTAAGTAGCCTATAGAATGCAGTTAGAATGCCCCTAAATTTCAAGATATCAGGGCAAAAATGTCCCATATTTAAATCAAGATTTAGTTATGCAATATCAGATGAGTGATGTTTTTGTCCCTGCAAATGTGATATTGATTTTTATATTGAACAGTTCAATAAATAAGAAGTTAATATTGTGTTATATTTTAGACACAATATTGTCTGCTTTTGCTCAATTTCGTCAACGAAAATATTATCTATAAATCCAAAGCAGAACTGTTGTACGTCTCCGAGCAACACAGCGAATCAATCGGGTGAACCAATGATTCAATGGCTCATTCATAAAGAGAGCCATTTACTTCATTCCTGAATCAGCTGTTTGAACGAATCGAATGAATGAATGACTCAATGACTTACTCATTTAGACATTTACCGCCACCTACTGGCAGCTTTAGTTTCTTTAGAGTAGCATTTCATTAAAAAAATGAATAATTATTTCATATTTCCACATTAACCCCTTAGCATTCCAGTAAAATTTGACTAAAATGCCTAAAAAGGCATATCCAAAGTAAATTGCATGCTTTTCTTGAACCATTTGGAGTATATGCATGGTTTTGGTCTCTTTTGAAAGGTATGTGTACTGCGGGCGGTACAGTGGAACACTAACAGGTTATAAAAAAAATAATAATAAAAAAAACCTTTAAAAGGTATAATTCACCCAAAAATTCTGTCAACATTTACTCACCCTCATGGCCGTTAAAGCCTAAAAGTTTATGTGTAATAAATTCTATGCTGAATCAAATAATTTTAATTTTTCTAAAGCTTCTTTTTGTAATGTCTATTTAATGCTTTTGTCATTTAACACAAGAATGACTTTAAATTATCTTTTGGGGTAATTTCTTAGCCAAATTTGATGTGCGATTAATTTGCAATTTATTCGATTAATTGATCACCACATCGTGTAATTAATTAGATTAAAAAAAATTAATCGCTTAACAGCCCTAGTTAAAATACTTGAAAACTTTCAAAAAGTGAATAGCACTTAAAACAGTATCTTTTGTTTTAAAATCTTGTCATGAAAATAGACTATGATGCTAATATATTACACAATATATAATATAGTATACATTTTCATTTCAGCCAGTATCTTTTTTTAAAATCTTGCCATGAAAATTGCCTTTAATGACAGGCAGACAGATAGATTTAACTTATTAAATAAAGAAGTGCATTCATTAGCATATTAGTATTACTGTGGTAATTGATAATCATGAAATTTCACCTGTTTTGTTATCTTGACTGTCCTATACAAAGCTATTATGAACTAAAATAAAGAAAGAAAAAACTGAACACAATCATGATACCTGAAAATCTGATGATTCACACATCTATGAGAGTCTGCAGGCATTTAATGCATTAATGCACCCGCCCACCATCATTCATCACTCAGTACCACTCTATCCTCCCACTTGAAACACACGAGACAACACCTGACCCGGTTATGCAAACACATAACGCACATGGACAAACATCCTTATTGGTCATTCTTGTTCTTACCCGTATAAAGAGCTGAAGTCTCTTGTCTCTGGCTAGCAGCTCTTTGTAGAGTTTGACAGCTTTTATATGACGACTGCAGAACTCAGAATACGTCTTTAGCATCTCCTCTGCCAACTGACCTGAGAACTGACATACACACACAAACAGTGCACTATGAACATTTTGTTCCTTGAAACTTGAAAGCTTTCAGCCTCCCACTCTCATACACTCAGAGAATGACGTTTTGATTTCCATTTGTTGCTCTTTCTTTCTTTCTTTTTTGACTTTTCACGCCCTCTACAAGACGTCATTCTTTTCTCCTCCAAACTCATGAAATGAATTTATATAAGGATTTTTAACATACTGTTTTAAGTTAAATTAGTTTTAAAAACATTTTTAAAATGTGTCCCCAGATTCCATTTTGTTGCACTATTGCATAATCATGTTCACTTTTTACATTAATGCATTAAATTGACAGCTCTAATTATTGACACATTTTAAACTGGCAATCAAAACAGATATGATAATCGAAAATCACTTAAGGCTGGCAAAATGTACCCAAATGCATTTACACCCCATTCCGCCCACCTAAACTCACAAATGCACTCCTACCTGTTTTATTAGCACATCGCTGATCTGAGTGATGGTGAAATTGTTTGTGCTTTCAGGTTGTAGGCTGTGAGCGCGCCGTTCGAGGAGCTGTGTGAGGAAGTGCGTGTGCAGCGTCAACAGGCGCTCCAGGCAAGGAAACAGTGCATGCACGACCCCCGGCTCCAGCTGCACCTCCTCCAGCATACCGCGCCTGAACACGCCCTCCATGATCCGCAGGGTCCGAACGTGATGAAGCTCCGTCTGGATCAGCTCTGAAATTATATCAAAGAGGTTGAGGTCTAAAATGCAACATTTAAAAGGTTTTTTTGTACCCTAAATTAAAGGATCCCACTGCCCTTATTGAGGGTAGATACCATATTAAATTTGATGTGACTGAAAACAATGAAGTGAGATTTTGAAGTACTGTTCATTCCATATGTTACAATCTTGTGTACTTTGGTATTGAATGCTCAGCATTTGCTAATTTCTTGAATTTTTACATTTAGATTATCTTTCCAGTCATCTAACACTTACTTAAAGTTAATCTTTAAAAACAATAATAATTTCAAATCTTAAAGTGAATGTCCATTTTTCACATTGTACATTGTAATGTTGTAGTGCTTAAATTCACTTGTAGCATTAAAAATTATTTTGTTTTTGTTGTTTCTTTTTAGCAATTTTGAAAAATTACTATAGAATTTTAATATAGGCCATTTATTGGTTAATGGACAGAATTATAATATATATATTTTTTAAAAAGACATTAAATGGAGTACAACTTGAGGCCAAGAGGACTAGATGTTCAATCTGTTTGTTTTCATTTGCAAATAGATAAATACAACGCCCGGAAAAGTCTTTAATTGGATTTCAAAGTCAACGGCCAATTTACAGTCATAAACATAATTCAATTCAAGACTTAGATCTGAGTTTTTTTCTCTAACCATAGATGACGTCCTGTCTCTTGATAACATCTTTACGGTGGGTCTGCAAGTAAGTGGAATCTACTGCCATGCTCCAGGAATCTGCTTCAAATTCCCGGCCTTCATACTCTAGATCTTCCAGCAGAGAGTTGAAGTAGCCCTCTCCTAAAAGCAAGAGAAATACAATTACTATATTATAACTTCAGTTTGCAGGTAAACAGGTTGGCCAAACATGGAATTTGGGGGATTATAAATATATAGGCCTAAATAAAGTGTTACATCATGATATTTTTTTTCATGAGGTAAAAGGTACACTACTGCTTTATTTTAATTAATATATTTTTCAATGCAATTTATTCCTGTGATGTCAAATCTGAATTTTCAGCAACCATTACTCCAGTCTTTGGTGTCACATGATTCTTCAGAAATCATCTTAATACGCTGATTTGTTGAAACATTTCTTTTTATCAATGTTGAAAACATTGTGCTGTTTAATATATCTGTGGAAACTCTGATTCTTTGATGAATAGAAAGTTTAAAAGAACAGCATTTATTTGAAATATAAATCTTTTATAACATTATAAATGTCTTTACTGGCATTTTTGATCAATTTAATGAATCCTTGCTGAAAAAAAATATTAATTTCTTTCAAAAAAAATAAAAAACATTACTGACTGCAATGGCTGCATTTACACTGCAGGTCTTCATGCCCAATTCTGATTTGTTGACTATATCTGATTTTTGATGACCAACTTGCATCTTTTAAAAGTGACCCATATCTGACATCTGCATGTACACTATACACTTGGAGAAACAACCCAACGTACTGACCCGGAAAAGCTTAGGCTGAAAAGGAAGTAAAAACGGTGCAATTTGCACCGCAATGATACAAGCTTTCTGCACCATCTTTAAAGGTCAGCACACCTTAAACCTCCATTGCAGCATTGAAAAGAGTCATGTGATCGCAGTTGGTGTCCACCTGAGTTGTCGCCATTGTCACTTTTTCAATGACGTATGACTCGCATTGACGGGAATATGCATGGCAGATGCAAATGCACATATCCGATTCATATCAGATTAATTTCCAAATTTAAATGAGGCCTGAGATTGATCTGAGATGCTTTTTCCCTGCTTACACGTTCGTGGATCATATCCGATCTGTGCCACATTGGAGGAAAAAAAACGTAATTGGGTCACTTGAACCATGTAGTGTAAATGCGGCCTTTTTTAACGTATGTCTACTATGTTTAAGTGTTTGTAGCTGTGTGCGTCTCACCCTCATCATTGAGTGACTCCATGGACATGGTCCTACTCTTAAAGTTGAGTGAGTCTGTGGATTGAGACAAGATCCTGCGCAGCCCCAGAGGATAGTCATCATTCAGAGTCCTACACGCACATGCACAGACGGGCCATATGCATGCATACAGATGTACACATATGCATGCAATCACATGCAAAAGAAAAAAAAGAAAGAAAACAACAACAACAAAATGTGAGGCAGGCATAATAATTACCACAGAAACAGAAAATACAAATAACAAATTTAAAATAAAAATATATTAAATGACTTAATAAATAAAATATAAAGTAAAGTGAATATAATGACTAATAAATAACATTCAAACAAAACTGCTTACATTAAACTAAAACAGCCACAAACACACACATAAACAAAAAACACAAAAAGATAAAAATTACACAGTGATGAGAAATGTGTGTCTGACTCTATATAGATATTTTATGACAAAATATTGATGTGATTTCATGTTTTACAGTATTTCTAAACTAGGGACTCGCTTATTTGGTTATTTGTTGGTATATTTTACAGGCAAGAGCCAATTTTATGAATCTCTTGTCATTTCTGTCACTCACCCTGCAATGTTATTGGTGGAGACGCTCTTGGAAAGCAAAAGGGAAGACCGGCCGCGACGTGATCCGAGTAGTGACTGACGAAGACTGTCTGAGGGGTAAATGGCAGAGCTCGGCCTTTCCTTTAAATGGGCTTCAGAGAGGCAGAAAAAGAGAGAGCAATGTCATGTTTAGAGAAAAAAAAAAAAGGGTAGACCCCATTTACTCCTGATACCCAGCTGACAAAAATATGTTCTAAGAACGTTTTGCTAATGTTCCTATTAAGATATTGGAAACGTCATTTGTAAAGGATCCCTGAATGTTCAAAACATCCAGTTTTTCAAAAGTTTAAAAAATCTTTTTGTTTTTTCCAGTTTATAACACTGCAAACATTATGAGAATGTTATTTTTGAATGTTCTTTGAATGTTTAAAAACTGTTAGATGAACATCCAACTAAAACGTTTCAGAAAAAATTCCATGAATGATGTAAAACAAAAATTATAATTTTTGTGATAACATTTTGTGAACACTTAAAGTCCAGATCACTCCAGAATGTCTCTGTTAGCTGGGTCTTAATCAGTTTTGGGGAATCAAGATCACATGATCACAAGGACACAACTTGTCACAGGACACGCATGCCACTTGTAATTGAATCAGATGTTAACACCAGATGTAAAAACGCACTTGTTTCCTCACCTTTATTCCTCAGGGTCACATTCTGATAGGCCGAATTGTTCCTCATCAGCGCCATTTTCTGTTGCTATTGTGTCACATTCAGACAGATGACATTTTTAGAATAAATATTATGTATAAACCACATAAAAAAAATTACTCAATTTAGATACATTTCTTCTGCATCCTACCATGAATCAAAGCCAGTGTCTGCATGTCAGTGGTCCATGTAACCCATGTGACACATGTGTGCACTAATATCCCACCTTTTGTTTCATTTTGACACAGTTTGGTAGCGTGTCCCTGCAGCGGTTGTGGATGGTGACGTTACAAGCTGAAAAAAAAAGAACAGACAGGAAAACCCTTTTATCGCACATAGTATAATCTTCATACAATTACATTTAAATGTGATGACTATGATCTTCTCACGGTCACATTTATAACGTAACAGAATTTTATTTACTTTCTTTCTGTTATGGGCTTGCAATAACTCTTAATCTTTAGCTGCTTGACATACCACTATGTTCCAGAAACATTATTGACTATGTAGTTACTAGTAGCTGGTTTGTTGTTGGTCTAAGATGATTCTTTAGCTTAAACCAATTAGAAACCAACCACAGAGTTCTCAAACACAGCAAACAGCTTACGATTGATACAGAAACAATGAAATAAAAAAATTCTAATTAAAATTCCCCATGTTATTCCCCTTTTATTCCTGTACTCTAACCTCTTTTCCTTTTTCCACTCTACAATATTACAGTAAATAATTAAGTAAATCTCAGTACCATACCCATTTTTCTCCTCTCTTTCTCTGCCTCTTGACCTCTGTCCATGTCTTCGTTAAAATGCTTGTTCTAGATCTCCTTTACAGCACGCTACTAGTCCCTGAACATTTTCTCTGGTTACGCTGTATTGCTTTTGTCTCTGAACCCTTATTGTTTCAGAACGGCTTTGCTTCCTGTTTTGAGGGTGACTGGGAAGGAAGAGGGACGGGGGCTCCGGCGGGGTTTCCCTGGGCCCATTACCCACAAAATACACCTACACGAGTCTAAATCACCCAATGTAAGTAAAAGTGCATCTCAGAAATGTAACTGTAGAGGAACATTTTATTTAAAAACAGACACAAATGAGACAAATTGTATAGTAAGTAACGTTTGAGTCCATTTTGAAAAATTACTGAATGCAAATATGGTGTCTTGGCAAATCTGAACACAGACAGTGTTGAGATCCCTATGACAATTCTAAGAAGGAGACTTCACCTAAGGTCTCATTTTGCTCTCCATTTAGTCTCTTTGCTGTCTAGGAGAATTAAAGAAATCTTGATTATGATTTTTTCTTTAAATAAAAAAAAATATGGTAACACTTCAGTGTGGGGAACAATTATCACTTTTATCTAGCTGCTTACTAGCCTTCTTATTGGCTGTTTATTAGTACTTATAAAGCACATATTAATGCCTTATTCTGCATGACCATATTCTACATCCCTTAATCCTACCCAATACCTGAACTTAACCACTACAACAACTATTAGGAGTTTATTGAGGGAAAAGTCATAATAATAGTTAATTAATAGTTAACATGTGTTCCCCATACTAAAGTGTTACCAAATAAATAAATAATACAAATAATATAATAATATAAATATATATAAAAGTACATACACTAGTTCCGCTACAGCCTTAGTGCAACTGCAAAAGACATCTGTATGCATGCATGTGTCTCACATTAGCAGTGTTTTTTTTAAAAAGGCGTATCAGAATAAAACACATTGATACTTCTGCATTCTGTTGTGTTCTGTCCAGCTGTTTTTGAACAAGATCTTATTAGAGCTGTGGAACATAATCGTTCTATTTAGCAGCGTAATGCGCTTGAATGGTCAGATACACACAGTTACAGTAGGCCTATATCAAAATATCTGTCTTGCGAGTATTCACGCAAACATAATCTGTTATGTCTTAAGTGAACGTTTGGTTAACAGTTGGGGAAAAAACATTTAACGTGTAACATTATATAACCTTGCATTAGGTCCTAATATAATAAACTCGTGTTAATGTTATTCAAACAATAAAAGAAAAATGGGGAATCACTCACTGCTCTTGACTGCACTACTTTTGTAGCTTAATAATAATAATCAATTAATTTGTAATGAATACATACACTAAAGACTATGCTCTGATTATTTTTGTATTTGATTATTTGTTTTTCTTACTTGAATGCTTCTGATTAGATGTAAAATTACTGTTCATTTAATTTGTTTCTTATATTATATTTGCATCTTTGTTCTTATTTTTAATAACAATGATAAAATAACAAAATGTGATGATTAATATAGTAATTATTAATAATAAAATAATTGGAGGAAAAGATGCATCGTGATGCGTCGAGAATCATTTTATATTCGAGTCATTACCCTCTGAATCGTAATCGAAACGAATCATGAAGCAAGAGAAGATTCACACCTCTATACTGTACATGCTGATACCAGCATTTTATCCAATGCTTCCTTATGACTGATTAAAAAAAATAAAACAACATCTTTATGCATATAAATTTTTTTATCTATTCCACTGTAGGCTCTAGTGTAAATCTGATCTCCCACTCAAAGGTATTTGGTTCGTAAGGCCTTTGCACTAAGAGCCTGTGTGGGTGTTGAGCATGCAGTTCCAGCCTCGGTACATACACAGCAAGAGAGAGAGAGCAATCAATACCAGAGCCCAGACCAAAGCAGCCGAGCACAAAGCTGCTCATCTGTGAGTGGCTCATACTGTCTGGTCTTTAAATCTGATCTTGATGACAAAATAAGGAAGAAGCTGAAACAATAGCAAAACAGAGAACCAGAATTGAAAGATGAGCACAGCCAAACAGGAAAGGGTGTGAGAGTGTGCCAGAATTCACATGTAAACGTGTTTAAAGGAATCGTTCAGGTTCATTGCAAGTTAAATTGTATCGACTGCATTTGTAGCATATTCATTTTGACTTGTTTCTCAAGCTTTTATAAAGCAGCTAAAATCAGTTATGGTTAACAGAATATAGTGGTAAAATACACACCCTCAAAATTTTATGCAAAAATAATGATTTTAAAAATAGAATTTTTTTTTTTTCAGCTTTACAGCTCAACCCTTGACTGATTTTAAACCATTGAAGTGTATCACCCTGTTTAACCACAATGTTTTTAACTGAAAATGATCTTCTGTGGTAATCGAAATTATGCCACAAAGACTGTCTGTCGATACAGCTTGTACTAAACCTGGAACATTGCTTTAAGAATGAGTAAAAGTGTCTGCAAAATGCCATTTGTGTCATTTTATCATGCATTTTAAAATCTGTGTGTATGTATGTGTATATATTAGGGGTTGAACGACCTCATATTTTTTTAAGTTGACTGTTATGTGATTAAAGTTGAGTCGACGTCGATAAGAAATGGCAGTGCTTAGAAACATGCAACAATTTGCAACTAGAGACTAAAGTTTGAGAACAATCTTTGATGTTTGTTTGAGAAACTAGAACCTAGAGCTGCGGCATTTCATCGACTGCATTTGTAGCATATTCATTTTGACTTGTTTCTCAAGCTTTTATAAATAGCAGCTAAAATCAGTTATGGTTAACAGAATATAGTGGTAAAATACACACTCTCAAAATTTTATGCAAAAATAATAATTTTAAAAATAGTATTTTTTTTTTTCAGCTTTACAGCTCAACCCTTGACTGATTTTAAACCACTGAAGTGCATCACCCTGTTTAACCACAATGTTTTTAACTGAAAATTATCTTCTGTGGTAATTGAAATTATGCCACAAAGACTGTATGTCGATACAGCTTGTACTAAACCTGGAACATTGCTTTAAGAATGAGTAAAAGTGTCTGCAAAATGCCATTTGTGTCATTTTATCATGCATTTTAAAATCTGTGTATGTATGCATATATATTAGGGGTTGAATGACCTCATATTTTTTTAAGTTGACTGTTATGTGATTAAAGTTGAGTCGACGTCGATAAGAAATGGTAATGCTTAGAAACATGCAACAATTTGCAACTAGAGACTAAAGTTTGAGAACAATCTTTGATGTTTGTTTAAGAAACTAGAACCTAGAGCTGCGGCATTTGACTTAGAATGCTGCCGACAGGGACAGCAGATGAAATTTAGCTCTGTAGCTAATTCTGGGGCAGTACTCTTTTATTGTCCATTGTCCCTGTCAAGTAAAGAATTAAATAAAAAATAAAAATATAGGATTTTGCTCCTACATAACAGCTTATTTTTATCAGTCATTTTGTCTAAGGGTCATTATTTAAATTATATTTATTTGAATGCATTAGTGAGAGAGCCATGTGTGAACTGTGCAGTGCCTCTCTACTGATAGTGAAGCTGTGGATTTTAGCTTCTTCAAAAATAAAAAGGAATATATGCTAGCACTTTTCAATTTATAAGCTATTTTACTGATAAATCACAGAAAAGTGCTGACAGTAATTTTCTGTGCTAATGAATGTTTCTGTCTGTGCACAATCTGTACGTGATGTGCGAGCTACTGTCTGTATGTGTGTGCATTAGCACATTAGTTTAGAATGGCGATTAACTTACCTGTACAATAAACTGTCTAAAACGTGCATTCACCTGATAAATATCGAATATCCAGATGGCATAAACAAACAACTTGTGGAGCACTCTCGGAGTATGCATTTATTTGTCATTTTAACTGATGGAAACAGGGCGTAAAAGTGGACTTGAAAGATTTCTTATCCTGTGGCCTCCTCTTTAGGACAGCATTAGTATTAAAGCTAATGTAAATCTATGGGATTTTTCTGAGTTTTGATCTTAATTTAGAAGAAAACCTTAAGTCCGATCAGTTAGAAAAGATATAGGTCTTTTGCCTGATGTTTTCTGCCAGGCAGCTATGTCATTAGTGTCAAAATCACATGATCAGCGACTTGTTGACATCAAGCTTAAAGCGTCATGGCAGAGCATTAGATTCGACTAGTCTGTGCAACCCCTAGTGTATATATATATATATATATATATATNATGCAGCACTTAATTAAAATTAAATACTTTCCCCTGAAATACATACTACCACGTGTGTAGTCTGGATGGTGGAAATGCAGAGCACAAATTCCGAGTATGGGACACTGTACTTGGCTACACGTCATGTTCTGGTATGTGTGTGGATAATTGTGGTGAAATGACATTTGTGCATTTCATCATGTATTTTATTACATACATACATATATAAATATATATATATAACATGGATGTGGTGAAATGTGTAAAAACACTTTCCATCGCAGGGCTCTCTCTGTAGAATAAACTATCCAGACCTCCAACTTTAAGATGTGTGTGTGTGTGTGTGTGTTATCTTGGCATGCCGCAGTAGACCAGCCACTAAAAATATTCCACCTACTCTCTACTTCACCACATAATAAGACTCAAAACAGCAGGACTGCACATAGATGTAATGTCAAAGAGGGATGTGGGAATGAGTAGACAGGTGTGGCTTGTAAGTAATAAAGAGGCTTATACATGATGTTCGTCTTGAGCTCAAAGTCCTGGAGACAATCATGGAAAGAAAGCGGGGGAAGAAAGCAGGAAAAATCATCGGAAAGACTGAGGTAAGCAGCTGTTTTTATAGCCTCTGCGCTGTGATTGGCAGGATTACAAATAAGCTCCTCCTAGGATTTCGTCAGAAACTTTTATTCTTGGGGTTTTCATCAACAGAGGACGCAAGCAAACATTAAGAATGGTAATGCTTTTATACTGTTCTCATAATCATTAGTGTCTAATCACAATAACCACTTATCATACTTATGGTTAGGAATCTGAACAACCCTTAATGACAAGTATTAAACATCAGTACAAAGTTAATGAATAATTCATGAGTTTGCCCTGCATGAAATATACATTCAATCAATTGGCTTGTTTGGAAGAGGTAAGCTGTTAAGCGTTTTGACTTGTTTTGATAAGAATTTCATCAGGTGGATGATGAAAGTATTGAAAAATAATCAGATATATTTGCCATCCTAGGTGTATATAACTCACAATCTGAGTTGTATTAAAAAATATTCTGGCTCTTCCTAGCTTTATAATGTTAATATAATATAGCTCTGATTGTGTTTGACTGAAAGAAGAAAGTCATATACTCCTAGGATGGCTTGAGGTTGAGTAAATTATGGGATAATTTTCAGTTTTGGGTGAACTAACCCTTTAAAAAATGATCTGATCATAGTGATGTGAATGTTAACACAAGCTCTGCAATTCGGCACTCCAGTCAAGTCATGTCAGGATTATTCCAATATATTGTTTAAAAGCAGCTTTACAGAATTAAACCTGGAAAAAACTGTGTCACTGTCTCTTCCAGTTAGAATTACAACTTCATTTTCTACTATAAAGTGGCTCTCCAGTGAGTTTAAGCGCAAACGTCCATCCTCGAGGGACTGAACAGAAGAAATTAACTGGAGAAGATTTTCACATCAAAGAATGCGGAGCCTCAGAGCACACCTACCTATTACGTAATTGCCATACACTAATGGTAGTTCGAAGGTGTTTCCCTGCCAGAGCGAACTTTTCTGGTTAGTTGTTTCGAACTCTAGAAACAAACTTCGCCAGATTCTTCGATTTCACTCAAAATGTATCGGGGCCTTTAGTAACTGCCTATCAACATGCTAAAACCACCCAGAACACCTTAGCAAATGCATAGCATCACCCTGGTAACCATCCACAACATCCTATCACGGTGTTACTGAACAAACATCAACTTCTTCGGTATGCTGTTCTAAGCGTTTTGATGATAGAATTAGGGAAAAATCCAATAGAAATGCATTTGAGGGACAGAAACTAGAATATCCTATAAACTTGGTAACTGGCTTTTTACACTTGTGTCAGAACTATCAACAGCATAGAAATATGCAAAAACTACTCAGAACATCCTAGCAACTGCATTGCAAAAACCATCCAACACATCCTATCAGTGTGGTGATGAATAAACATACCCTTGTTTGGGAGAGGTATGCTATTACTTTTGTCTTGATGATAAAATGAATAAACATATCCAATAGATTGGTGTTGAAGAGAGAATGGAATCCTTAATATCATAGATGCTTGAGGATTGACTGGCAAAACCCTAGCAAATGCATAGCAACATGTTAAAACCACCCAAAACATCCCAGCAACCACATAAAACAGGTTAAATAAACTCAAGTCGCCCTAGCAACTGCATAGCAACACCCAGGCAACCATCCAGAACATTCCATCGACTTGACTGGAAAAGGTATGCTGTTCTAAGTGTTTAAATGACTAAATTAAAGAAAATATCCAATAGATTTGCATTCAAGGAGGGAAAGAAACCAGAATATCCAAGAGACTTGGGAGTCGTCTCTTTAAGGCCCAGATACTCAGTACTTCAAGTGAAATTTTAGAACGAACTGGTGTGACACCACAAAGTTTGTTTCTGGAGTTCGCTGGAAAAGTTCGCTCAGGCTGGTAAACACCTTTGTACTATCATTGGTCTGTGTCAATTACGTAACAAGTAGGTCTGCTATGAGGCTCCGCCTTCTTTAACGTTGAAATCTTCTCCAATTCATTTCTTCCGTTCAGTCCATCGAGGTTAGACGTGAGTAAAAACACGAACACACTGGAAAGCTGCTTTATAGTAGAAAATGAAGTTGTAATTCTAATTGAAAGCAACACAGTCACTAATTTTTTTTTGGGGGGGGGGNTAATACTGTAAAACCGCTTGCTTTAAAGCAATCGATTGTATAAAGTGCTATATAAATAAACGTGACATGGCTTTATGGAGTGCTGAATTGCAGAGCTGGTGCAAACATATCCACGTCGCTATGATCACATGCTTTATTAACTGCTTTTTTTTCACCACTGTTATTTTTGTTGTGTGTTTATTTTGTTATTTGGAGGAAAGCATGCAGCACATATTTACATAATTATCTAAACGCTGCTCTCAGCAGTATGGGTGGAGTATGGGATGTTCAATAACAGTATACCACTGCTCACGCATTTCAAACTTCTTTTTACCCCAAATAAAGAACGAAAAAGAAGGGTTTGTTCGCCGTGAGTATATCTGAGCCTTTAGACTTGTGCCAGACATATCAACACCCTAGCAACAGCATAGAAACATGCTAAAACTACCCAGAACACCCTAGTAACTACATAGCAACATGCAAGAACATCCTAGCAACTGCATAGCAACATGTCAACTCACGTCGCCCTATTCACTCCACAGCAACACCCAGGCAACCATCCAGAACATTCAATTATTGAGTTGAACAACAAACACCACTAATATTTTCCACAGAAATGGTTAAAATTGAGTTTACAAAATGTCATCTACAACTACAAAACGTTGTATTAATCTGCAATCCATTATTTTTTAATATTTTTACTAGTAAAGTCGGTGGGTTTTGAGTGCGATGTTTATGTGTGTGTCTGTGTGACTCACTCGGGCAACTGAGGGCCTCCTTAGCGGTGATGCTCTTGTTGCAGGCTGAGCAGAGTGTGGTTCCAGACACGGTGAGAGAGTTGAAGAGGTGGCCATTACTGTAGCGAGCCTCTCGCTCCCTGGCTTCTCTCTCCCGCTCCCTCATGCGTTCCTTCTCCTTATTCTAATCAGAACACAAAAACTCAGAATAAATTAATCATGCATGACGTCATAATATATGTATACAATACATTTAAATCATCTCCACCAGAGTAAAATTAGCCTAGAATCATTGTATTGTAAAAAAAAACAAACAAACAAACTTTGAGCTGGTCACAGAACAATCAACACTCACAAAAAAGACAATGACGACGCTATTGCAGCTCAGTTTCTATTGTGTAACCGATTCATCTACCGAACTGGTACAGACCAAGTTCACAAACAGGGAACTCAAAAGAGAACTTGCAACACAATTTCGGAAGAAACATAATCCAAACAATGGCCATATTGAATGTCTAGAAGGTCTGTATTCCTTGGTAAAAGATTTCATCACGAAAACACATACAAGCACATTCATGCCTGTGAACTGGTTTTCATTGAAAGAGCTAATCTTTACTTATCAGCCTTCAGGGGAATGACAAATTAAGCCCATCAACTCTCCACTATAAAAAGTCACTCATGTGGTTTAAGCAAACAATGGATCTCATTTCTGATACAGTAACTTAATCTATTTGTTTATCTTTGACATTGAATCAAGATAGCTCTGTTTTACAGTTTGTCCATAACCAGAACTTCCAGGATGCCTCGGCATTGTTTGGTACGTGTATGTGCGGTCATCTCTGCAGATTTGAAAAGTTTTATTATTCTTATTTTTTTTGTGGGGGGGGGGGGATAAATTTTTTTTCTTTTTGANACAAACAAACTTTGAGCTGGTCACAGAACAATCAAACAATCAACACTCACAAAAAAGACAATGACGACGCTATTGCAGCTTCTATTGTGTAACCGATTCATCTACCGAACTGGTACAGACCGAGTTCACAAACAGGGAACTCAAAAGAGAACTTGCAACACAATTTCGGAAGAAACATAATCCAAACAATGGCCATATTGAATGTCTAGAAGGTCTGTATTTCTTGGTAAAAGATTTCATCACGAAAACACATACAAGCACATTCATGCCTGTGAACTGGTTTTCATTGAAAGAGCTAATCTTTACTTATCAGCCTTCAGGGGAACGACAAATTAAGCCCATCAACTCTCCACTATAAAAAGTCACTCATGTGGTTTAAGCAAACAATGGATCTCATTTCTGATACAGTAACTTCATCTATTTGTTTATCTTTGTTATGTACATGCCTAGTTTGAAAAGTTTTATTATTTTTATTTTTTTTGTGTGTGTGTGTGGGGGGGGGGCATAATTTTGTCCTCTCTTTGACCCTCTCAGGGTCTTTTTTGACATACAATCTGCTAATAAGCTAATTGATGTGGGTTGAGCTAACTAGGGGAGACAGGTATTGCATGTTAGTGGAAAGTCTTTAAAAAAAAATCTCAGGGGCCGTTGACAGTTTTCAACCAAAAACGGGAAACTGTTTAATGCGTTTTGTCCGTTCATTTACACGTCAACGGTGTTTTGGGGCCCTGAAAATGCAAACTTTTGAAAACGGGTTTCAAAGTGCATGTTTTTGAAAATGTGAATTTGTGAAAACAGTGACATTATGCACATGCATAATATTTTATGTTAGCATTTATTTTTATATTTTTAGTTTTCATTTAAATTTTTTAAGTTTTAGTATATATTTTTTTATATTTTTATTTGGCTTTAATTTATTTTTTATTTCAGTTTTAGTGATTTTAGTACTTCAACTTACATTTATCTCAGTGAGTAGCCAAGGCAACATTTTTAATTTTATAAGTTTTTCCATCTAATATTTATATTTTATTTCAGCTTTATTTCAATTACAGAAAACAATTTTTACTCATTTTAGTTTGTTTTAGTTAACAATAACATTATGATGAGCATGAACCAAGAAGGTATATAATATCTGGAGAAAGCTATACAAGCTGACATCTTTGCTCACTCTGCCGACTAAACTGTATTTTCAGCAAACCATCTAAGCCATTTTACACTTTGAGCGGTAACTAGCAAAACATCCTCCATAATATTATGAAATATTTACAATTTATATGTTCCTGTCTGCTGCCTTTGATGTCACAGCTCATATGCTGACAGGATATTTGCTAGAATTTAAGACTGTGTATGTTCTTGTGGTGCCATCGGCCAATCAGCATTGTCATGAAATCATTTTCCATTGGCTCCAGAGTAATTATATAGCATTTACAACTCGAAAAGACACTGCAGCTTTAAATGAGGTAAATTGAATAAGTCTAGGCATCCATTTTGCACAATTAACAGTGCAACTCTGTAAACTCAGTTTTACCCAACAAAAAAAAAGAAAAGAAAAGAAAATGTTTTGAGCTGTGTACTTCTGGAGTCATTGTTCTCGATTCTAAAAGCTTTGACCACTAGTGTTGGTAAATATGCTAGTCAGCATTTTACTAGAAGCTCTACTTGGCCCTAGCTGAAAATCTTCCTCTTTTATACATATTTATGATGAGTTAACTGGAAAATGAAGGAAAGATAAAAATAAACGTCCAGACATGAAATGTGAACAGAAATCTTAAGATATTTCAGAGTAAAGATTAGCTGAACAATAGCCATATCTAATTTCTAGAAGGTCTGTATCCCTTTTTAAACGACTTTTATATTTTTATAAGATGTCTCATATTTTTTCACCTCTGAAAATAGAGATGCTAAGGTCCAGTTTTGGGTCTGCTTATTCTAATAATCAGCCTCTCTGTTGACATGCAAAGCAGGAAATCATGAGAGAGCACTTCCTCTTTCTAATCTGCAGGAGGCATGAGTAAAGGTTGCCATAGGAACACGGACATGTGTTGGAAGTAAGCAACAGACAATGTTTTATAAAAAACGCTTAGTGTATTATAGTGTGTAGCAGTCCAAATACCTGTAGGATATTGCTATTAAATTACAAAATCTAAATTGACCTAGTTTGTCCATAACCAGAACTTCCAGGATGCCTCGGCATTGTTTGGTACGTGTATGTGCGGTCATCTCTGCAGATTTGGGAAGTTGCAATAGTTCATGCTAAATCTGAGAACAAAGCATGTGGCCAGGGTGGGGTTTGAAAAAGTGACACTGTTTTACAACTAAACTTGAGTATGACTCCACATATTACAAACCACAGAGGCACAAACTAGGAGCAGCCAACATTTCCAAGTCTGTGTTTATAAAAAATAATGTCAGGCTAATGAAATGTCTCTGTGCCTGCAAAATGAAAACAACCTCTGTGGTCATAATTCTCTTAAAAGTTGACATTGAATCAAACTTTCTGTACAAAAGCATGAGCGCTATGTGCCCCGAGCACATTGTTGTCTAGGTTCAGCGAGCTTGTCTAAAGTTTGCCGTCATCTCCCGTCAAGGAAATAGGCTGAGATTGGCAGGACTTAACGTTGGTGCTCCAGTTTGAATAGTCCCAGCTCCAGATTTAGTTCAGCCTACTGTGGCCTGATGGCCTGGATATAGCTGGCCTATGGGGAACCATGACTGATTAGTTGACATTGACATTCTTTGCAAACATTTTCATACGAAAGCAATTTGCACTACAGCGATTAGGACAGTAGCAGTCGACCGATATCCATTCTTTCAATAGTCCTTGCCGAAATAATTGCCATTTTGGTATTTTTACAATTTCATGAATTGTTGTACTGTTTAAATGTAGCTGAAAATAGCAGGTTCCAGGTGACAATGTTGAAAAGCGCTCCTCCAAAGTGGGCATTGTTAGTGGCCAAAGATCAGATGATTATATCAATTTGTCTCTGCAGAACAGGGTACAAGGACAATAAAACTAGGCCTTGGCAACTTAGCAGCTGCTCTCGATTACATTTAAATTGCTCAAACTCATGTCTAACCTTGGACATCACCATTTAATAGAAGAAGAGGTGGTGAGATGTGTGCATGTGTGTAAGCAAAAACGCATCTCACTATTTAAAAAATCTTGCCTTCGGACCTGAACCTGGAATTGATGCTTTAACTGAGTGCGATTTCTATGGCAACCTCTCTTTTGGCTCTTTCTCTTGAACGCACACACACAGTCTGTTGTTCAACATTCCCACTCAGTAACACCTACACAACTCAAACTCATACTGAAGCTAATAACTGGACAAAAAAGGTGCAAATACAGTGCAAAAAACAAGCATACAACCTCTTACTCTCAAGGTGTCTTTACACACCAGAGTTAAAACTGCTCTGAGCAGGCTCTGTGCTGGCTCCAAATTCTGTGTAAATATGAAATGCCACATTAAAGTATGCAGCTCTGATCCACCTCAACCCCTATTAAAGAGGACAGTAACACTGCTTTGCTTCGGTGTACATGAAATGCAGCATCAGAACAACCTTAAACTTTATAATTGCTCATTTATGCATGTTTCTATATCTCATAATGAAGAAATTAATTTCATAACATTACTTTCAACAACTGTAATTCCTGTGTAATGTACCTGGTATATGCAGCTTCTGTGCTGCCTTTGAATCATACCAAAGATGACATCACACTGCATGAAAGCCATAAACTTACAGTCCTGGAAAGCATTATTCACTGTCAAACAACAGCAACATTAACATTTTAGTCCGTCTGGCCCTTTAACCCTCATTCTATAAAGATGAGGAAGAGGATATCAGCAATTTAAGTGCAAATTACTGTATTCCCTTGCCTACGTTTATATACAACCTCTAGGTTAATAACTGACGCGTTTTTATTGTCACAAACACACTGTGTTTTTTTGAAGTAGTGAAAAACAGTATGTATTATGAAAATAAAAATTAAAGTTGGATTGAAACGAAATGAACTGACTTAAAACATACTTTTCAAAACCTGATATTTCTACAATCCATGTAAGCGCTAAAATCCCTTATGAACCACGACGAACAAATATTAAAGTGGACAATTCAAACATAGCGTCAGAATTGTTGGTTAAAACACGCGTCGCTGTACTTACCCGCTGACTGATCTCTCTCATCCTTTCCTGGCGAAGTTTCGACAGATCCGCTACTCGAGACATTGCGATATTTTAAACGTCTTTACCACAACGAAAAACGAGTCCTCTAACGGCCAAATCACATGTATATCCCATTAATTAAGATATAAAAGTTCATTTACGTCCCGTGTATGTGTAATAGCAGCGTTTTAATAGGCAGAAGACATTGACAGAGCAGCGCAGCGTTATAACTTTGAGACAAATACGCTGTTCCTCTCCCTCCCTCACTCTCAATCTCTCTCTCTCTTTCTCTCCTCCCCTTCAAGTGAAACGGTGTTGCTTCGTTCAGGAAGCGCAAAATGACTATCCCAGACAGACCGCCTCTACCCTTATTAAAACACTCACTGTAATTCTAAAACGCTTATATGAACATAACATATATTACAATAATTTTACATGGTTAATTTAAAACTGGCGGTATTTGTAAAAAAAAAGAAGCATATTGTAAATATTTCTAAACTAATTAAGAAAAAAAATATTACTTTTTTATTTAATTCAAGAAGTAAACGTCTCTCTCTCTTTAAATGTTTGTTCCATTCATCCAGAAAAAGATATTAAAGCCAACCCCCTTAAGCACAAGTCCTGTAATGTCAAACTGTAAAAATGACATGTGTTACCTTTCTGAAGGCATATCCCTACATATTATAAAATGTATTCATTTAGCTTAAGAATGCAATTCATTCATTCTTATCTGATATCATATGTAAAAAAAAAACTTTAAAAAAAACTATTGTCTATAGACATTTAAGTACAATAGTCAAATGCTACCATCTGCCATGAGGTAATGCTGCAACTATAAACAACAGCAATGAAGACTCTCAAACACTGTGGCTGAACTCTTTCAAACAATGACGTCAACAATGGCACCAACACCTATTCAGCATTTCTCAGAGAGATCTAGAAGGAACTAACACTAATGCTCGGAAACATTGTGGTCTGCACACGCCGGCAAAAAGCACCCATGAGTAAAATCATACCACCTTAAATGAAAATGAAACGAGAGATACACAGAATTAGAGTTAATTTATTATGCAAATTGATATTTAATAATGAAGACATTTAGTTGCAACCTATAACTTCATCATTGGAAATCATGTATCCATTTCTAAATGCTGCAGTATTTTAGTGGCTCTGCACGCACCTCTGCAGTGATTACCTCTGTGTAAAAGCAGAAAATGGTGGACGTATTCTTTTGGGAAGAGAGCCGAGGGGAGAGGAGGGGAGATTCTTTTTTCTGCTTTGGCCACATCTGTCGCCATGCCAACAGTGTATTTAGACTTTGGCTGGGTTATGAGGGGAGCCTGGAAAGTTTACAGTGGGCGGCAAGGTTTTCGGTTTATATAGGCACATTCATACAAGCGTGCAAGAGACTGGCTGCTCCTCTGTTTTCTTTGTTCTTTTTTAAATATGTTGCATGGTTTAAATCTCTCAGCAGATTAAAGTAAGATTAAAGCAGGTCAAATCTTTCAACAGATGTACGGTCCCATCTAGTCATTTTGGATTCGTCAAACAAAACTGACTGTAGCTCAGACTTACATAATCTGGTCTACATAATCTGATTGTGGAACAAATAAAGGACCAGAGTTATACGAGCAGAGAGACTGGGAGTTGGAGAATAAAATTTAAAGCTAAGATTTATTTCTGAGATGGCAAAGCTGAATTTTCAGCAGTCTTAGTTTTTTTAAAAATATAATATTTTTGCTGAAACTGATACATTTTTTTTCAGGATTCTTTGATGAATAAAACAACTCCTAGAAATATATAAGACATGTCTTTACTGTCACTTGAATCAATTTAATGCATCCTTGATGAATACAATTTATAATTTTACTTACCCCAAACTTTTAAATGGTAGTGTTTCACAGGTGCAACAAAAATATTAGGCAGTTTTCAACACTGAGAATAATAAGACATTTTTCTTGAGCCCCAAATCAGCATATTAGAATGATTCTGAAGGATCATGTGACACTAAAGACTGGAGTAATGATGCTGAAAATTCAGATTTGCATCACAGGAATAGATTACATTTTAAAATAGATTCAAAATGCAGAGACTTCTTTTAAAAGACATTAAAAGTCTAAATTATTCCAAACCTTTGACCCCCAGTGAATACACAAATACTCCAGTGTGTGTGTATAAAATACACCAATCAGGCATAACATTATGACCACCTTCCTAATATCATGTTGGTGCCCCTTTTGCTGCCAAAACAGCCCTGACCCGTCAAGGCATGGACTCCACTAGACCCCTGAAGGTGTGCTGAGGTATCTGGCACCAACATGTTTGCAGCAGATCCTTTAAAGGATTAGTCCACTTTTAAATAAACTTTTCCTTATAATTTACTCACCCCCATATCATCTAAGATGTCCATGTCTTTCTTTCTTCAGTCGAAAAGAAATTAAAGTTTTTTAATGAAAACAGTTTTGAACTAATTTTTATATGCAATATGCTAGTATACAACAATTAGTTCAAACTTTGACCTGTGGAGGGCAGTAATACACTTAGCAGTGTCTACACTGCCGGAATTCTAATAAAGAAGAAGAAGAGAGCTAGTTCAAGATGAGCATTTATGGTTAAAACGTACATAATTTTCAATTTTTTTCAGAAAATGAGCGATGGTTTCACTAGATAAGACCCTTATTTCTCATCTGGGATAGTGTAGAACAATTTGAAGCTGCAGTGAAACTAATTTTGACCTTCAACTGTTTGGTGCCCATTCAAGTCTACTATATGGAAAAAAATCCTGGAATGTTTTCATCAAAAACTTTAATTTCTTTTCAACTGAAGAAAGAAAGACATGGACATCTTGGATGACATGGGGGTGAGTAAATTATCAGGAAAAGTTTATTTAAAAGTGAACTAATCCTTTAAGTCCTGTAAGTTGCGAGGTGGGGCCTCCATGGATCGGACTTGTATGTTCAGCACATCCCACAGATGCTTGATTGGATTGAGATCTGGGGAATTTGAAGGCCAAGTCAACACCTCAAACTCGTTGTGCTCCTCAAACCATTCCTGAACCATTTTTGCTTTATGGCAAGGGCGCATTATCCTGCTGAAAGACGCCACAGCCACCAGGGAATACCGTTTCCATGAAAGGGTGTACATGGTCTGCAACAATGCTTGAGTAGATGGTATGTATCAAAATAACATCCACATGGATGGCAGGACCCAAGGTTTCCCAGCAGAACATTGCCCAAAGCATCACACTGCCTCTGCCGGCTTGCCTTCTTCCCATAGTGCATCCTGGTGCCATGTGTTCCCCAGGTAAGCGATGCACACGCACCTGGCCATCCACGTGATGTAAACGAAAACATGATTCATCAGACCAGGCCCACAATTTGGCCATTGCTCAAATCCTTACGCTTGCCCTTTTTTCCTGCTTCTAACACATCAACTTTGAGGACAAAATGTTCACTTGCTGCCTAATATATCCCACTATATACTATATTGTATGTTTTATTAAATTACTTGATAGTAAATAGTAGGACTCAAACAAAAACCTTGCTTGGTGTGACTGTAGTAAAACAGTCAGTTACGTCATTGTTTGTCTCTCAGAAACCCATCCCCTCCACCAGTCACCATCACTATTTCAGTAGAAAATGAGTATATGGCGGCTCTTTCTGTGAAATCCACCAGCTCTTCAACTTTAAATAGTGAACCACCATTCTCTCTCTCTCAGTCTTTCTCTCTCTTTGGTTCACTGTGTCTCCAAGGAAGGACAGATTGCACTGTGGGCGGACTTCCACACAAGTGTTTCAACACTTGTTCTCCCTCTTACTCACGATTTCTTTAATTTCATGCACACAATCTTTCTTCCTTGTGTTGGTAATAACAAATCTGTGGCATGGGACCAGTTTATTAGCAGTCAGATTTCAGCCCCTGCAGGACTCCTGACCGAATCAATAATGATGAATACTCTTGTCTTCACTGAGTATTAGAGGGCTGCCTCTGTGCTCGGATACTGCTGATGTTACTGGAGCGATCTGCTGCAAGCTATGCTAACAAATGCTAATAAGCGAGATGCCACTTGATAATCAGTGCCGGTTCAACGAGTACACTGACTGCAGATCTAATAGGCTGATCTTGTTATTCATCATTCATTTTATCTCAGAAGATTTATGTTTTACTGAACATGTGCAGAACAGAATTAGGCACAACTGACCACCAAATTTAGCAGCAGTGTGTACATGGCCGAAGAGATCTAGAAGTTTCAAACTGTCTCAAACTCAAAAGTCACCGAAGTCTGCAAAATCAATATGAACTGAAATTTTCTAATCAAATTCTTCCAAAGCCAAATTAAGTCAGGGATGCTATAGACATTCATTTTATAGTTTGTGCCAAGAATTAACTCATTTGATTCTATTTTGGGAGAAACATCCAAGACAAAGTTGATAATTAAACAAATCAAGATCTCGAGGTCTCTTGATCTAAGAGCAAAACAGTTCCTTTGTCATAGATTGTTCTAACCTTTTATGCTGTCTAAGAAATAGAGCTCATGTATGTGTTATGTGCATTTTGTATCACAATTTGCATTACACTGAAGCTGGTAGTTACAATGATAGTGGGTGTTAGCTGTGGCCATGACTCTACACTGAAATAGATGGATAGAAAGAGAGAGAGAATGAAAGAGAGAGGGAGCGTTGCTGTGGGTTACCACTCTATAAAGGAGGCACTGCTTTCTGCGGCAGACGAGAAAATGTGGTTTTCTGTGTGTGTATATGACAGTAGGAGTTCTAGTGAGGACTGTGTGTGTGTGTGTGTGTGTGCAGAGATAATGACCAGGTTCTGGAGGCTGAAGCCCACGAGGCCTGTCATTCAGCACAGACTGTGTCACACAACACAATGTGATGCCTTAAGGTGAATGTGTGTGTGCACATTTGTATTCATGAGTGTATTTCTAATTTTGTCTAAGTGAGATGCAGCATCAATCATAGAGGTTAGGGAGAAGTTAAACAAAAACAAAAAAGTCTGTCTCTCACAAACATACGTGACATATTGAAAAATCATGATATATTTGTGATTTTATACAGGCCAATATATAATAATATAAATGTTTGAACTTGCTTAAATATTTTAATATTTAAACAATACATTTTCCTTGTTTAATTAATGAAAATTGTGAAAAAAAAGATTTAAAATACATAAAATGGACGTTTTTTTTCAATNNNGTTTTTTTTCAATTTATTTTGTTCTTGTTGCGTTTTGAATGTACTTGCAACAAGGGCCTTGGTTTGGTTTAATATATATATATATATATCACCAAGGCTGCAATTATTTGATCAAAAATACAATAAAAATAGCAATATTGTAACAATTATAAATATTAATACAATTTAAAACAACCGCTTTATATTTTTAATCTATTTTTAAATGTAATTTATTCAGTCTTCAGTGTCACATGATCCTTCAGAAATCATTCTAATATGCTGATTTGCTGCTCAAGAAACATATCAATGTTGTCCTGCTTAATTTTTTNNNGGGGGGCTGCAATAAACTTTAAGATTCTTTGATGAATGGAAAGTTCAGCATTTATTTGAAATACAAATCTTGTATTTCATTATAATTGTGTAAATATTATGCTTTTCATACATTATAAATGTCTTTACTTTCACTTTTGATGATCACTTTAATGCTTTTTTTTTTGCTTAATAAAAGTATTAATTACTTTAAAAAGCAAAAAAGAAAAACAAGCTGA
>RJVU01042534.1:2030373-2065847 GCA_003731715.1 Anabarilius grahami
CATTCAAGAGTTTGGGGTCAGTTTGTTTATTTTTCTTTTTTTCACACATACTTATTAATTAATAATAACATTAGATAACCTTATCTAATATCGCACTCCCTTATTTTAACATCTCATTCATTTTTCCATTTCAAAATAACTCAGATTCCACTCTGTGAGTGGAGGTGTGGGAGGAGCTCTCGCTGACACATGTCTCACAGATGTTTGCTCTTGTGGTGGGATTGCCAAATCAGTGCAAAGGCTTTATATTCCTTAAAAAAATGCCCTGTGCTCCACCCTGTGGGCCCCTCTGACTATGAGCCTCCCAAAAACTTGGAGTAAACAGCGCAGAAAATGGTCGACAGTTAGGGGGGACACAGTTGCTGTAAAAATGACTGCCAGTAAAAAAAAAAAAAACCCTGACCGTAATACTCCAAGCACATGGTCCATCTGCATTCTCATCTAAAGAAATGTATTTTATGTAACACTGGTAAGAAAGTAACTCTGTAATGTGTAATGCACAAAGTTTATCTTCTAAGACTTAAATGAAAAGTGGCGCAGAATAGAGAATGTGTACTAGCTTATAAACAGAGTGGTGGGGAAAAAGAGCAACTGAAAGATACAAAGAAAACAGAGGGGATATCTGAGAGTTAAAGATAATGGCCGGAGGAAACAGGCCAGACGATGAGATGACTCTGCCAGACTGTTTACTTTTCAGCTAATAATCATTGTACACATACACACACACACAAACCCCTCTACTGTGGTGATACCACTAAATAAGATGGAACTTCACTATATACCATGGTGTTGTAAGATTACTTCATTTATATTCACTGCAAATAATAACTTAAAGTTGTCAGGACGTTAATGTTGGCTTGGCAAAGTCTTGTCTGAAATTTTTTTAAATGTAAAAATTTCAAAAGCTAAAAAGTTTACACGCCATACAGTCTGATAAATAGTGGAAAGCATTTTGAAAGTTTTTGTTAAATCAAGGAAAATGCTCTACTACGCCCACAAAACCGTAGTAACACCATGGTACTTTTTGTAAGGGTTACTTTTTTCTTCCCACGTAATCGACTTGGTGTAATTAAATAGTCTTTGAAGCCTATGTCCAAATTGTTCCCACTCATTGGTAAATAATTAATTCCCAAAGGCTGACATAGTTAAAAACAAACAGTCATGCTGCTTTAAGACAGTGCCTGTGGTCTGTCCTCTCACAAGCTCCTTCCTTGTGTGTATATGGGGTCAGATCAGGCTCCAAACAGCTGACTGGACCCGTGTGTAATTGTTTGTGTGTGGGTAAGCGTATGCAAGCATCTGGAACTTAGAGAGAGAAGCAGAAAGCGCTTTCCAAGGAAGTTTAGTCACATGAACATCAGTCTGTGCTTCCCAGCTGATCATCTGGTTGTGTTATAATCAAATGGTAAAAAAAAATGCATGACCATAAAGCAGAAGAACATTCAACAAAACCTCAGACAGACTAATGTGGCAATTAGGGTTTTAAAAAGTCGAGGAAAAGAAAAAGACTATTTAAGTGAAGAGTCTAGCTTGCTTTATAAGGAAAGTGCCTGCCTCATAAAACTCCTCCCTTCTTTTGCTGGACTGTTTGTGTTGAAGCCTGCGGGCCTGGCACTAAAATCATATTCCCTAAAGTGGACGAGTAATCATGAGTGCCAATTCTGTCGAAGCTCCCTCAAGATCTACACAGAATGCGTGTGTGTGATTTTTAGTGGTATGATGTCATGGAAAGACCCGCAATTCAAACAGACCTTTAGCTGTAATGATAAGAGTATGGGTTTTAATGATAACTGGGTGAATGATGCATTATATTGAACTGGCACATGTTTATATGAAATCTGGTTTCTGCTTTAAATTAAAAAAAATAAATAAAATAAAATAAATAAATAAATAAATAAATAAATAAATAAAGAAAGAAAGAAAGAAAGAAAGAAAGAAAGAACGGTAACTGTGATCCTTTTCCCCAATTGTGACTTTATTACCAATAATAATAATAATAATAATAATAACAACAATAATAATAATTTAGGTTTACAATGGGATGTAGTTTAAAATGTAATAATACAATCTTTATATTAATTTATATCTAAACAAACATTCAAAAGTTTGGTGTCAGTAAGATTTTTTTTAAAGAAATTAAAACTTTTTCCATCAAGGACACAATAAATGATCAAAAGTGATAAATACATAACATAATAAATGTTTCTTGAGCACCAAATCAGCATTAGAATTAGAATGATATATGAAGGATCATGTGACACTGAAGACTAAAGTAAAGNTATATATATATAAATAAAATTGCAATATTTCACAATATTAGTTTTTACAGTATTTTTGATCAAATAAATGTGAACATGCTCACTTAAGGCTAGTGTAGTTTAAAAAAAATCATATCTCATTGTAAACTGTCTCACTGTTAACATTCTGCTAATTACCTTTATTTTTACTCTGAAACAGACTTCTACAGATTTGACAGTCCAAGAACATGACTAACACTAATATGAGCAAACAAGGGCTGTTTTCACTGTGATACTGACTCAAAAATGTCATCTTCAGACCTGTCATCACTCGACCATAAAATCCTGCTTCCTCACGTGTTATAGTAAACTGGGTCAAAGATAATATTTTGACCTCTGTCCATCCTTAAAACTACAAAAGCTGCTTTTTCCATTCAGTCATATGGGTTTCCCGACGTTTCCTACACCAGCCAGATTGCTTGAACTAAGTGAAACTTAAAGGGATAATTCACACAAAAATGAAAAAAGTCATTAATTTACTCACCCTAATGTCTTTCCAAACCTGACGTTCTTTCTTCTGTAGAACATAACAGACGATATTTTGAGTAACATCTGAGTTTTTGTCCATACAATGAAAGTAAATGGTAACCAAAATGGTTACCAAGATTCTTCAAAATATCTTTTGTGTTCCAAGGAAGAAAGGCTGTCTATCAAACACAAAAAAGCAAGACAATTGCATGCCATTGCATCCTCATCAAATCGCTGGGACTTTCTGGTTTTCTTTTAAAATGTTTTTTTTTTTAAACTGTTTTTTAATTTAATAAAAGAAATTATTATGGTTTTGATAAGACATTAAACCTGTAAAATCTGTGGCAGTTTCTTATCAATTTTGGAGCTGGCTTCTAAGTTAGCAACAGTGAGTCAGCATTTGCCAGGTTCTTATGATTCATGGCAAGCTGAAGTCTCATTCTGAGCATAAACAGAGCTGTGGAATTTGAACTGAGAACTAAATGAAAGTTTAAACCATATATCATTAGAACAAGAACTAATAACAAAGGCAGAAACTGAAATGTTAGAGAAAACGAGTGAAGAAGGGACACACAGGGTTTGATGTCAATTATCAAGCTCTCTATTAAGCAAAACTGTCTCACTCTGCCCTCTGTTGGACTGAAATAACACTATCCGGTTCCACTGCACTGAAATGCTGCACGCAACTGGTAACACTTCACTTCTGATGAAAGATTCACACAACTACCCAGCAGAAATCATAATTAACGCCAACACTGTTTTGCCTTCTGACAAACTGACAAGGAAAGCTGGGCCCCTACCTTGCGAACAGTGGTCATCTTGCGTAGGAAGCTCAGTGTTCGTCCCAGTGGATTTCCTGATGCGTCTTTGCTTTCATCCCCCTCAGCCTTTATTTGTCCTCTTTCTATATCCCAGCCCAAAGCAGCATACTCACTGTCTATACTGTACCAGAAAAAAGGTGAAATGGTTGCATTAAAAGTATAGATATTTACAATATGTCAAAAGGCATTGCCTGATTAAAACACACACCTGTGAGATGAACCTCCAATCTGGTGGTACGAAACACTCTCTAGATCACATCGAACAAGACAAGAAAAAAGTTCTCATTAATTTAAGGAAATAAAACTTGAATTCAACAAGCACATGACGTAATGCCGTCATCTCACTGTTAGTTTCAGTTTCAGAGCAAGGCAGAAATGTCACAAATAAAGAGTCAAAAACTGCGAATATAACAAAAATATTATAACACTTTATTTTAAAGAAACAGGGAAAACTACACTACTATGTAGTTTTGAGTTGGTAAGAATTGTAATGTTTTTGAAAGAAGTCTGTTATTCTCACCAAGGCTGCATTTATTTGATCAAAAATACAGTAAAACAGTAAGAATTTATTTATTTCTTACAAAAAAAAACAAAAAACGTACTGACCCCAAACTTTTGAACAGTAGTGTATAAAATAAAACTTTATAAAAATAGAAACAAAAAACTTAGAAAAAGAACCACATAGCAAAAAGAATTCATAATTTCATTTAAATGAGTTCATATGAATGGAAAATCCCAAACAAACTTAACTGACCATGGCAGTAGGAGCGCGGACGAGGGGCGGAGCTCTTAGGCATCTGTTGCATCATATACAGGCTGGGGGCGGAGACACTGCAGCCATGCATCTGATTGGACTGCTCCTGAGACAGAGTTTTAGAAAGAATGAAAAAACAAACAAACAAAAACATACTAGTTAACAGACTTGCCCAAATAAAAAATTAAAATATTTCATATGCACTACCGTTCAAAAGGCCGGGGTCAGTAAGATTTTTTAATGTTTTTAAAAAGAAGTCTCTAATGCTGCATTTATTTGATCAAAATACAGCAAAAACATAATATTGGGAAATATTATTAAAAGTTAAAATAACTTTGCTATCACAAAAATGTATTAAAAGAAAAAAAGTTGAATTTTCAGCAGTCATCCAGGACTACACGTTTTTTTCCATTTCAAAATTCCATACTTTTCTAGACTAAAATTTCCAAACCTAGCTATAGATTTTTCAGACCATATTTAACATAAATGGTTTATACAGCATTATATTAGTACAGTCATCTATACATATTTTTCATTTTCTCTTTTTGTCATTGGTTTTCTCAAAGTGATAACATGCGCATACATGATAAGAAGAACCTAAAATGCTTTATAACCTGCATACAATAACCTCTGACACATTGGTTTGATAATGTAAATATGGTATGATGCTGCATGATCACCAAACAGTGAAGTACAGTCTGATTTAGATCATCATTTGCTCCTTTATCTGTTGCTGGTTTGAGTGGCACACAAAGACTTGCTTATAGTTAAAAAAACTAAACTAAAAAAACTAAAAAAACTTTTCCATACTTATCCAGAACTGCAAATAACTCAAATCTAATTCCATATTTTTCTATACTTTTGCAAACTGTGTCAGAACCCTGGATTACTCCAATCTTCAGTGTCACATGATCCTTCAGAAATCATTTTAATATGCTGATTTGCTGCTCAAGAAAAATTTCTTACTATTATCATCAATGTTGAAAACAGCTGTGCTGCTTTATATATATGTGGAACGTTGAGACATTTTTTCAGGATTCTTTGAACAGAAATGTCAAAAGAACAGCATTTATTTGACAATTTTTGTAGTTTTGTAAAAGTATTTACTGTACTTTTTTCACAATTTAATGTGTCCTTGCTAAATAAAATATAATTTATTGCCATCTACTGTAAATGCAAATGCGTCAGCAGCGTTATTTTATTTTGCTGAAGAAATTTTACATTTTCCCTAAACATACAAAAATACGGTCTGAAACTCTTTAAATTTGTTAGGTTTTTCTACCTTTTTCAAAATATGATCAGTGAAATGAGGTGCTGAACCTTGATCTCAGGAAGTCAAAAGAAAAAATGTACATGAGTTATTTTATTTATATTTATATTGTCTATGGGGTGTGCAGTTTCAGCAAGGATGCTACCTTAGAAGTTGCATGTACACATACACAGTACACAGCAATACAGCTCATTAGTTGTGTACATGTTCTAACCTCCAGCACTGATCGATGATGTTCCTGATACTCTGCACCAACTTCCTCCTCTGTAAGTGACGTCAGGGAGGCTTGAGTGACAGACCTGCGACGGGCTTCACGAGCTCTCTTTGACCTCAGTGCACCATTCAGCACTAAGGACATCTCATCTGGGTCCAGATCTTCCAGACTCACACTGAAAAAGAGACAGAATCAACACTAAATTCACATACATTGTTATTGCATGACATGATACAATAACTCTTGGCAAGTAATTGTAGGTCAGATTTGTTTTTGTCTTGTCGTCTAATAAGTATCTTTACAGAGCACCCACAAATTATAACTTCCACAGTACATCTGCAATAACATAAACAAACATACACATACTTATGTTAACGCACACACATATATACAAACTCATAACATTAAAGTTTTAAAAGCTTCAATCTCACTCGTTTCTCTTCCTTTGGTTGATTTTAAGTCAGTTACACTAACCAGAAAACGACCCAAACTGCAGTGTAATGTTAGCTCCCTACCGGAGAGATCTATGTATGTCTGTGTGTGTGTGTGTGTCTCTGTCTCCTCACTGAATACATTGGCACTGGCTGGTAGTGATCTCACAATAATAGTCCACAGAGTGACACAGTAGAGGCCCTATATCAGCACAGTTGTGGACGAATGCGTGTGTGTGTCTCTGTGTTTGTGCGTGTGTGTGTTCTTGTACATATGGTTTATGAGGACACAAATGTATATAATGGCATGGGTATTACAACGTAAACATGGTTTATGAGGACACTTCCTGATGGGTAGGTTCAGGGATGGGTTAGTCTAAGGGAATAGAAAACACAGTTTGTGCAGTATTATGCAGTACAGTACCTTATGCCTATGCACAGTAATTACGCCTATGGAGAGTTCCCGTAAACCATATATACAAGTGTGCGTGTGTGTGTGTGTGTGTGTGAGTGTGTGTGCGCGCGTTTTTGTGACATATCAGGACACAAATGTGTATAATGACATGGGTATGACATAGGTATTACAAAAAGAGGTGACTTATGAGGACATTCCCCACGTCCCCATTTTTCAAAAGGCTTATAAATCATACAGAATGAGTTTTTGTGAGAAAGTAAAAGTGTGCACAGTTTCCTGTGATGGTTAGGTTTAGGGGTAGGGGTAGTGTAGGGGGATAGAAAATACGGTTTGTACAGTAAAAAAACCATTTCACCTATGGAATGTCCCCACAATTCACAAAAACGAACATGTGTGTGTGTGTGTGTGAGAGAGAGTGAGTGAGTGATACAACAACAGCGTTGAATAAGAATAAGAGAAAATACCTGGAAGCCTATAAAAGTAGAAAACAGAATATGTCTATACAATTTGGATTATATTTAAAGGGATAGTTCACCCAAAAATGAAAATTTGATGTTTATCTGCTTACCCCCAGGGCATCCAAGATGTAGGTGACTTTGTTTCTTCAGTAGAACACAAATGATGATTTTTAACTGCAACCGCTGCCGTCTGTCAGTCAAATAATAAGAGTGAATGGGAACTTGAACAATAAGAGTCGAAAAAACTTCCATAGACAAATCCAAATTAAACCCTGTGGCTCGTGACGACACATTGATGTCTTAAGACAAGAAACTAACAGTATTTATATCATTTTTTACCTCTAAAACACCACTATGTCCAACTGCATTCAGCATTCGCTTAGTGAGGTCTGATCGCGCTCTGACAACGGCAGTGATGTCTCGCGCGTTTACTTCAATGAGTGCTAGACATCACTGCCGCTGTCAGAGCGCGATCAGACCTCACTAAGCGAATGCTGAATGCACATGGACATTTTTCGACTCTTATTGTTCAAGTTCCCATTCACTCTTATTATTTGACTGACAGACGGCAGCGGTTGCAGTTAAAAATCATAATTTGTGTTCTACTGAAGAAACAAAGTCACCTACATCTTGGATGTGTTGGGGGTAAGCAGATAAACATCAAATTTTCATTTTTGGGTGAACTATCCCTTTAAATAGTCCACTAACTTAAAGTTCATTTATAAAGCACATTTCTGATACAGCTAGTGCACCCCAAAGTGCTGTACATGGTCTATTACAACAAATACATTACTAAAGATAAAAACTATAATACAACCATAGTTCTCAAAAAAAAAAGAAGAAAAAAAAGACCACAACTATCATGGTAATGACCCTTAGTATTTTGTAATGGCCTAACTCACATAAATATTTTGGTTTAAAGAACAGGGGGGGGGGTCCTTAAAGGGTTGTTCACCTAAAAATGAAATTTCTGTTATTAAGTACTCAACCTCAGGTCATGAGAACGCTGGCTCAGTATTGGCCGGCTCCTGTGTCAGCATAACATGCTGCTGCTCACGTGAACAGCGTCGGCCAATACTGAGCTGGTGTTCTGACATAGAAACTGGAAGCACTGAATGTAAACTGCATATCAGAATAATAGGAGAGAGACAAATTTGTTAAATAAAGTCATTATTTTTGTTTTGTTTTTGCACACAAAAAGTATTCTCGTAGCTTCATAACATTAAGGTTGAACCACTGTAGTCACGTCGACTATTTTAAAGGGTAGTTCACCCAAAAATGAAAATCCTGTCATTAATTACTCACCCTCATGTTGTTCCACACACGTTCGTTTATCTTCGAAACACAAATTAAGATATTTTTCCTAAAATCCAATTGCTCAGTGAGGCCTGCATTGCCACCTAGACAATTAACACTTTCAACGCCCAGAAAGCTACTAAAGACGTATTTAAAACAGTTCATGTGACTACAGTGGTTCAACCTTAATATTATGAAGCGACGAGAATACTTTTTGTGCGTCAAAAAACAAAATAATGACTTCATTCAACAATATCTAGTGATGGGTGATTTCAAAACACTGCTTCATGAAGCTTTGAAGCTTTACGGATCTTTTGTTTTGAGTCAGTGGTTCGGACCGCGTATCAAACAGCCAAAGTCGCATGATTTCAGTCGAGGCTTCGTTACGTCATAGGTGTTTCGAAATTTCAATGGTTCACCACTGGGGGGCGTGACTTTGGCAGTTTGATACGTGTTCTGAATCACTGATTCAAAACAAAAGATTCATAAAGCTTCGAAGCTTCATGAAGCAGTGTTTTGAAATCACCCATCACTAGATATTGTTGAATAAAGTCGTTATTTTGTTTTTTGTGCACAAAAAGTATTCTCGTCGCTTCATAACATTAAGGTTGAACCACTGTAGTCACATAAACAGTTTTAAGTACGTCTTTAGTAGCTTTCTGGGCATTGAAAGTGTTAATTGTCTTGCTGGCAATGGAGGCCTCACTGAGCCATCGGATTTTATGAGAAATATCTTAATTTGTGTGGAACGACATGAGGGTGAGTAATAAATGACAGAATATTCATTTTTGGGTAAACTAACCCTTTAACAATGTCTTTACTACTTTTCCGGTCCTCGAATGACGGTCATTACGTTGCCTTCTATGGGGATAAAAAAATATCTTAATTTGTGTTCCGAAGATGAACAAAGGTCTAACGGGTGTGGAATGACATGAGGGTGAGTAATTAATGACAGAAAGTAAATTTTTCGGTGAACTAACCCTTTAAAAGGGGTTTGCAAACCCTTAAAGGTCTGTAAGGGAACTGTGAGGGAGTTGTTTTTTTCTTAGAAAAGGCAGTTAAATTAATATTTATATTTTACATATTAAAAAAAGTATTTAAATAATATTTTATTTACATGAAAGCATTTTATTATATCAGTACAGATAAAGCCACAATAGTTGCTAGTTCCTTTTTTTTCCAATTCAGGCAGAGTTCACTTGGACCATTCTGAAGTACTGAAGTGACACAGATGTAAATGTGTTTTCACCTGCGTGTGTCATTAGGTGGATATCCCTGTGCCACAGCTCCAGGTTCCCAGCTATGTCTCCTCCAGGGGTCGATCTGAGTCAGGTGACGAGTTGCAGGGGAGCGTAAGGTCACGGCCGGAGGACAGGGAGAGATTGGTGGAGAGCAGTGAGGAGGTGAGAATGAAGAACATGAAGGACGAGGAGAGGGAGGAGGAGTGCTCGACATCTGAGTGTAAAGAGTAAGAAAACGAACAAATGAGTTTGTGTTATAAAGTGCTCATTTGAACAATTCATGGTAACATACACAGTTCTTTCCTCACACAGAAACACATATGAACAATATCCTACCGTGTCCATAAGGTCAGGCAGCTCCTCAGGGCCCATACTCAGATTATAGCTTCACTGCTCCCCCTACAGATCAAAATATGACATTACTATTCCTTAAAGGATTAGTTCACTTCAGAATTAAAAATTCCTGATAATTTATTCACTCCCATGTCATCCAAGAAGTTTATGTCTTTCTTTCTTCAGTCGAAAAGTAATCAAGGTTTTTGAGGAAAACATTCCAGGATTTTTCTCCATATACAGGTCCTTCTCAAAAAATTAGCATATTGTGATAAAGTTCATTATTTTCCATAATGTAATGATAAAAATTAAACTTTCATATATTTTAGATTCATTGCACACCAACTGAAATATTTCAGGTCTTTTATTGTTTTAATACTGATGATTTTGGCATACAGCTCATGAAAACCCAAAATTCCTATCTCAAAAAATTAGCATATTTCATCCGACCAATAAAAGAAAAGTGTTTTTAATACAAAAAAAGTCAACCTTCAAATAATTATGTTCAGTTATGCACTCAATACTTGGTCGGGAATCCTTTTGCAGAAATGACTGCTTCAATGCGGCGTGGCATGGAGGCAATCAGCCTGTGAATTGCACTGTCCATGGAGCGGACCTGACTCTCATTTCACTGCTGGTTATATATGCTCTATATAATTGTGCATGTGACAAATAAAACTCTTGAAACAATATCCCACAGATTCTCTATGGGGTTCAGGTCAGGAGAGTTGGCAGGCCAATTGAGCACAGTAATACCATGGTCAGTAAACCATTTACCAGTCATCTCCATAAAGATTTTCAGCAGATGGAAGCATGAAGTGCTCCAAAATCTCCTGATAGCTAGCTGCATTGACCCTGCCCTTGATAAAACACAGTGGACCAACACCAGCAGCTGACATGGCACCCCAGACCATCACTGACTGTGGGAACTTGACACTGGACTTCAGGCATTTTGGCATTTCCTTCTCCCCAGTCTTCCTCCAGACTCTGGCACCTTGATTTCCGAATGACTTTGGACCACTGAGCAACAGTCCAGTGCTGCTTCTCTGTAGCCCAGGTCAGGCGCTTCTGCCGCTGTTTCTGGTTCAAAAGTGGCTTGACCTGGGGAATGCGGCACCTGTAGCCCATTTCCTGCACACGCCTGTGCACGGTGGCTCTGGATGTTTCTACTCCAGACTCAGTCCACTGCTTCCGCAGGTCCCCCAAGGTCTGGAATCGGTCCTTCTCCACAATCTTCCTCAGGGTCCGGTCACCTCTTCTCGTTGTGCAGCGTTTTTTGCCACACTTTTTCCTTCCCACAGACTTCCCACTGAGGTGCCTTGATACAGCACTCTGGGAACAGCCTATTCGTTCAGAAATTTCTTTCTGTGTCTTACCCTCTCGCTTGAGGGTGTCAATGATGGCCTTCTGGACAGCAGTCAGGTCGGCAGTCTTACCCATGATTGCGGTTTTGAGTAATGAACCAGGCTGGGAGTTTTTAAAAGCCTCAGGAATCTTTTGCAGGTGTTTAGAGTTAATTAGTTGATTCAGATGATTAGGTTAATAGCTCGTTTAGAGAACCTTTTCATGATATGCTAATTTTTTGAGATAGGAATTTTGGGTTTTCATGAGCTGTATGCCAAAATCATCAGTATTAAAACAATAAAAGACCTGAAATATTTCAGTTGGTGTGCAATGAATCTAAAATATATGAAAGTTTAATTTTTATCATTACATTATGGAAAATAATGAACTTTATCACAATATGCTAATTTTTTGAGAAGGACCTGTAGTGGACTTCAACAGTTACCAACGGGTTGAAGGTCCAAATTGCAGTTTCAGTGCAGCTTCAAAGGGCTCTACACGATCCCAGACTAGGAATAAGGATCTTATCTAGCAAAAAAAAAAGTGAAAAAAAGTATATACTTTTTAACCACAATTGCTCGTCTTGCACTGCTCTGCCACGCACCATGCACTACGTAATCATGCTGGAAAAGTCACCCGTGATGTAGAGGGAAGTACCGAGCAAGTGTTTACAAAGCGAACGTGCAAAAACTAAGTCAAACCAGACTGTCCTCCAAAAAAAAAAGACCCTATAGGTAATTTTTTCAAGCACCTTATTATGACCTATATTTAAGTTATAAAGTCATGCGCCCTCTAGCTGGCGTAAAAATAATGACAGTGTCTTGTTACGTCTGACGTATGACCATCGTTACCAATCAAAATGCGTGTTCATTTAAATGCAATGTGTGGACTTTTTACACCATTTGTCCTATTTCCATTTACCAAAACTCATTTGTTTTTTATTAACAACTACACCTAATCACCCCTAAACCTACCCTTAGTGATTTATAGTGCATATACACTCTTGGTCAAACGGCCTTTACAAAAAAAAAAAAAAGGTAAAACAATGATGTCGGATGATTTTGAAGTTGGAGGAGAACATGAGATTTTTTTCGGCCTACCGCGGTACTTCCGCCTACCTTTCCAAAGTGATTGCATAATGCGTGCCGCTTCGCAGAGATAGTGCAAGATGAGCATTTGTGTTTAAAAAGTATATAATTTTTTTAAATCATTTTGCTAGATAAGATCCTAATTCCTCGTCTGGGATGGTGTAGAGCCCTTTGAATCTGCGCTGAAACAACAATTTGGCTATTCAACCCGTTGGTAACTGTTGAAGTCCACTATATGGAGAAAAATCCTGGAATGTTTCCTCAAAAAGCATAAATTCTTTTTGACTGATGAAAGACATAAATATCTTGGATGACATGGGGCTGAGTAAATTATCAGGAAGTGAAGTAATTTTTTAAGAATGTGCTTGGGTAAAATAGTTGAAACAACAAACGACCATAAAAAAAAAAAAAGTCATATCCAATACATCTGCTACAGATCCGAAACATTTTTTTAATGCCATGTCAGCACCAAGGCTATCTTCATGGCGAGAATAAAGTGAATATCAAAAGTAATACAATTAAAGAAACCATTAGCCATTTAATTTAAAATAATACCAATTTTACAATGCATTCATGGTATACTTGAAAAAAAAAAAAATTTAAACATATCCCTGAATAGAAAAGTCTATTTACATTAAAAACTAGACTAGAAGTTTAACAGTCTTTGGAGTTTGACACGCTTTAATTTCAAAGCAGCTTCCCCAACACTGATATACCTGTGATGTACATGTACAGTAAATTATAGAAATAATTAATAACAATATTATTACATTGAAGAAAATGCGAGTGGTGCAAAACTTGCTAGCACAATGCTATGAATGGTTGCCAGGAAATTATATGGTTGCAAAAGTCAGTCTTTTTCCCCCTCACAATTGGACACTATAACAAGGAATTGCGAATTTAGCCTATATCTAAACCTTATTTAAACCGACTTTATAAATTCTGACTATTTCATGCAAATCTGACTTTATAATTGTGAGTTGAGAAAATTCTGGAAAAAAAAAGTCAGAAATGTGAGATAAAAAGTTGTTTATATCAACTATGTTTTTTATTTTTATTTCATGGCAGAAACAAGCTTCCATACTCCTTCAATACAACTCTATGGGATTTTATCTGATGTGCTTGTTTTATTAAATGTAGTCAGGTTCAGGGCTGTCCAAAGCATGGGGCAGGGCCCAATGCGAGTTAGAGGAAGTGGCCCACCCTCGGTCTGTCCGTTTGCAAATGCGTTCTGGAGGGGTTGGTCCCTAAAGCGTGGGCTAGTGCGGTCGCACCAGTTTCACCACCCTAAGGAAAGCCATGATCAGGTTTATACAGTCATATCAAATATTTCTGACTTCTATACATCCAGTTAATTAGATGTATTTCTAGTATGTGTAACAACTGTAGGATGTGTAAATAAGCTTGTTATCTGATCACAGTTCAGTTTACAGCTGCAATAAAAGTCCAGCATATGACAGAATTCATCCAGTTATAAAAGCTTCTCGGGTCATTGCACATTTAGTAAAAATGTGTCATAACCTCACAGTGTTTTAATTCCAATCACAGTGAGTTTATGGAAAGTAAGTGATGAGGTGGAAACAGCTTTCGTTCATGTTTTCACTCCAAGAGTCTGTTTATCTCTCATTTTCCTCCCTCTTCCCTTCGGTCTCTATGGTTATCTCATATCACATAACACTGTTTTGAAACAGTCTGAAGTGGTTCTTCCATCCTTTTCTTTATCCCCATTCTATTAGGAATGCATTGTGAAGCACAAATAGGCCTATATAAAACCATTTCCTCTCAAGAATAAATGGTTTCTGTCTCTCTAGTATTCCAGTTTGCAACACACATTAAAAGTGAGTAATGTTCTGCAAATAATTTATCTATGAATGTACACGCCACAAAGACACGGTCTGCCAACAGGTCAAGATAAGGTTGTCATTACTTCTGTTCCACACCTTTGTGTATGCAAGCACGTACAATGAGAGAAATTAAGCTGACTGTAGAAAGAGAATGTGGAGGTTGAGATTGTTGCGATCGAAGTTCATGATTTTTGTTTCCTAGCAACAAAACTGTTGTGGCACTGTGTGTAATGCTTAACAATCATGCTACTTTGTTCTTAAACAGTACATTTTTTAAAGGCATAGCTCACCCAAATATTAAAATCATGTCATTTACTCACAGCATTTTTTTTAAACTGTGGAAAACAAAATATTTTTTTGAAGAATGTACTTTTTCCCACCTGGGCAGTTACAATGAATGGGGACTCAAGCGGTCAAACTTCAAAAAGGAAACAAAAGCACCATAAAAGCATCTTAAAAGGGCTTTAAAGCCTTCTAAAGTGTATGTGAGGAATAGACTGAATTTAAGTCGTAATTCACCGACAATCTTCGTTACACTTTATTTTATGGTGTCCTTTTTAGTTACAGTGCAATTATGCATACTAAGTAATATTCATTAACTAAATGTAGGGTTAGGAACAGGGTTTTGTTTAGTGTTAGTTGCATGTAATTGACCCTGCGTTCCATTCGGAAGGGCTCGTTCCTATGCCCTAATCCCTTCAAAGGGTTTACCCTCCAGAGTGAGAGCTTCGAAGGGATGAAGGGATGAAAACCTCGCTCTGAACGATGAGAAGATTGTGTAAGCTGCGCCTTTTGTTTAACGTTAGTTTATTTATTTATTTTGGGTTTATCGCACCATGGCCAATGGATATTACTTTATAAGCAATTGGTTTTAAATGGATACATTTTGCCTATGTATAATTCATGCCATGTAGTTCTAAATTATTTGTTCTCATGCACATTTTGTCATGCATATTTAATAAACTTATTTGTTAGTTTTATTGGCCTAATGTATTCATTTCATTTGCCAAGAGTCCACCACATTTTTACCTTACTGTATGTTCATTAGTGGGGTTAGTCAGGGTTTCCATTACAAATACCATTAAAATCATAACAAAATTCATGTACAGTAGTGCTTTTTGGCTCTCCTGTACCCATTCTGTGACACTAAATAACTTCCCTGTGCAAAGGATCATGGGGGCCCGAAGTGTCCGTCAGTTATACTCTTCGTTATCCTTCATTCCAAAGGGCCCTTTGAAGTGGCCAGTTTTGAGCACTTCGGTTCGGAAAGACCCTTCAATATGATGGCCATGATTGTTTTCACTCTGAAGTGCCCTTCGGAGGGTGATATATCCTGTTTGGAACACACCGTGAGTCAATGAGTTCAACTCAAGAACCAAATCAATTTGATTCTTGAATGAATCATTCATTTTTGAATCAACTGATTCACTGAATAGGCTAGATCTGAAAATATTAGTGGAAAATCTAAAGTTTACATAGGATGCCTAAAGGTTTTTTCCCATCCGGAGTCACAATGCAAGGGCAAAATCACTAATTACATTGGTTATAGGAACTAATAAATATTTTAATAATAAAATAATGCAAAAAATATAGTTTTATAGCAGATATTTTGGCTGCTAAATTTTCACCTTTGGGTGTGGCAAAGAGTACATTTTGGAATCTGCTCGACTCAGTTGTCATAACATTTAAAATTCCACAAGATCATCACAAGATTACTGATAATAACATAATCACGTTTTGTCACTGTGAAGGCAGCCAGCACTTTTTTTCCTCCAGACACACGAGAACAGCAATCTTTTATACACCCTCTTACCCCTCCTTCTCAGTCTTTCACTCCTCCACCGCTCTTGGGCCTCTTTTCCACTCCTCTCACTGATATATTTACTCGTTATTGCATACCTTCTTTCTCTTCCTCTGTCTATATCCACCCTGACTTAAAGGAACACTCCACTTTTTTTTCCAACTCCCCTAGAGTTAAAGAGTTGAGTTTTACCATTTTCTAATCCATTCAACCGATCTCCGGGTCTGGCGGTACCACTTTTAGCATAGCTTAGCATAGTTCATTGAATCTGATTAGACCGTGAGCATCTCACTCAAAAATGACCAAAGAGTTTTGATATGTTTCCTATTTAAAACTTGACTCTTCTGTAGTTACATCGTGTACTAAGACTGACGGAAAATGAAAAGTTGCGATTTTCTTGGCCGATATGGCTTGGAACTATACTCTCATTCTGGCGTAATAATCAAGGAACTTTGCTGCTGTACCATGGGTCGGAATGGGGAAGAAAGGTGATTTAAGTGACTTCTGATCTACTGGTATTTTCACTAGGGTTGTTCCGATTCCGATACTAGTATCGGAAATACCACCGATACCACAAAAAATTCTGGCATCGGTATCGGCGAGTAATTAAACTCACGTACCGATCTGATACCATTTTCTTAAACAATACCTAGTTGTGCCCGCTATCTTTGCTTTACGCAGCAAATCGGAAATCAATTCTTCTTCGCGGCTCAGAATGCAAACACAGGAAGTTGTGCTGTGTTGCCACAAGCAACCACTGTTTAGAGCAGCGAAGAAGTGAAAACGCGCTAGCAGTATGTCTGCTGTTTGGCAGTATTTCAGACCAGTAAAACGGCGACATGTCTCATATGCAATGCTGCAATTTCTAGGGGTGGCACAAGTATTGGCAACTTTAACACAAATAACTTAATAAAGCATTTGAAGACGCGTCACCCCGCGCAACACGATGGTTACATAAAGGCTAGGACGGAGAAGGATGAGGCCTGCCAGCTTCATTCAAACAAAGAGAAAAGTTTTCAAAAGACAAATAAAGATAACCGACAAAATTGTCGGGTTTATTGTTCTGGATGACCAGCCGCTGTCAGTCGTCGAAAACGTGAGATTTTTATTTAACAAAATTGTTTCTGGACTTTACATTTTAAAGAGATTATTTTCTTATATAATTATATTCCTAGATTTATTTGTTGCACTGTTTTTATAGTTATATTGTAAAACTAATATACCTTTTTCAGTTTATAGTGTTAAGATTTGTGGCTGCATTTGAAGTTCTTTTTCACTTAAAATAAATAAATAATATAACTGACAAATGTATGTCAGATAATAAAAATACTCTAGTTCACTGTGTGTATTTGTTCTTGTTTTATTAAGGGATAAGTCTGAAGCACACCATAAATAATTCTATCAATTCATACAGGGCTAGTAATATATACAGCTGTATATACAGATACACATCCAGGTTTCGGATCAGTACTCGGTATCGGCCGATACCCTGAGATCAGATATCGGAATCGGTATCGGGAATGGAAAAGGGGTATCGGAACATCTCTAATTTTCACACACAACCATCTCTAGGGTTTACAGAGAATGGTCTGGAAAAATAAAAGAATATATCCAGTGAGCGGCAGAGGAGGTCAGAGGAGAATGGCCAGACTGGTTTGAAAGGCAACAGCAAATCAAATAACCACTTGTTACAATAGAATAGAAGTATGCAGAAGAGTGTTGTACACATCTTGAAGCAGATGGGCTACAGCAGCTGAATACAACATCAGGTGCCACTCCTGTCAGCTAAGAACAGGAAACTGAGGCTACAGTTTGCAAGGGCTCACCAAAATTGGACAGTAGGAGAAGATTGGAAAAAAAACGTTGCCTGGTCTGATGAGCCTTAAAGGGGTGGTTGATTATGATTTCACTTTTTCACTAACTTTAGTTAGTGTGTAATGTTGCTGTTAAACAACGTCTGCAAATGTACGATGCTAAAAGTTTAATGCAAAGGGAGATATTTTTATTTCAAAGAATTCTCTGTTTAAGGACTACAACGAGCTTCTTCCCGGGTTAGTGACATCACTAACTCTAAAATTTACATAAACCCTGCCCCCGAGAACACGCAACAAAGGGGCGAGGCCATGTTGGGCTGCTTTAGAGAAGAGGAAGAGTTGTTGTAGTAGAGTGTTGTTGCCATGCCATCATTTTACACCGGACTGCTTCACAAACGAGGGTCAATTCAACACTGGATTTGCACAAAAGATTAACATAACGGCAAATGCAAGTTGATGAGTTAAATCAACTCCACAGCAACTACATAAATTTATCCACTGACCATTCAGAAATGTCCAGATGCATTCAATAAGTTGTAACTTCTTCCTGAGTCTCTCCATCAGTGTCCGACTCCGTTTTGAACAATGCAAGGCTGAACACTGTTACGGACAATCATTATTTTGGCTGCGTGAGATTCTCCAGCTTTGTTGTTTTTGAGCAACCAAAGCACGACCTTTTAAAGCTCTGCCCTATTTTGGAAAGCAGCCATGAGCAGCAGCTCATTTGCATTTAAAGGGACACACACAAAAACGGCGTGTTTTTGCTCACACCCAAATAGGGGCAAATTTGACATGCTATAGTAAATGATCTATGGGGTATTTGAGCTGAAACTTTACAGCAAATACGTGATGCTATCATGTCAATATGGACCAAATTCTCGGAGTAATGTTTCCAGCACCTTGTTGAATCTATGCCATGTAGAATTAAGACTGTTCTGAAGTCAAAAGGGGGTCCAACCCGGTACTAGCAAGGTGTACCTAATAAAGTGGCCGGTGAGTGTAAAACATTAAATGTTTTTAACTGTAGTATTGTTGCCAAATGACCCTAAAGTCAAAAGTAAAAAAAAAACTACATGCAAGGTAAAACCTGCTTCTAGTACAACCGCTTCACAAAGCATTTATTGTTCATTACTTTCTATGAATCACACGACATTTTGTTTTGATGGCTCAAAGGCAGCAACTTTCTGTCCAAGCTTTCTTTTAAATGTCCTGAGATTTTCTTACAGCCAATGTTTTTATATTCCCCTCCCTTCTTTCAGAATCCACTGATGTCATGTTCACACTGGGTCCCTCTCCCAAAGAGCAAACATGCTGGACAATGGGAGAAAGGATGTGTGCAGTGAGTCAGGGTGAACTACAGGTCGTGCAGCTGCGTGCGAGTGTGTATACATATGCATGTGTGTGAGAGTCGAATCAGTAGTGATTGAAGGTGCATCACTGGCACACTGCACTCAGTTCATGACTCACCTGAGAGTTGTCACCATTAGCAACAGAATTAGCATCCAAAACCAAGGCAACCAAGGTTTTGACATTTCAACAGAGCCTTTGAATTGTACTGCAGAGAAATATAATCTGATGACTTCATTTTACAACCGAATCAAAGTGAGGGAAATCATGCAACTGGTTGTGGTCACCTGGTAAAAAGAAAATTACTGACAGTCTGCAGGACTAATTTTATGAATTAGGCCATCAAAGAAGCCAGTGCACCGACACATAATATTTTAAAATGACAGTTCACTTAAATTACAATTGTAATGTTTTACTCATTCATATTGTTCCAAACCTGTATGACTTTCTTCTGTGGAACACAATAGGAGATGTTTTTAAAAATGTTCAGGCTAAAATAAAAACTAAGTAATTATTTACTCACTCTGGTGTTGTTGTATGCTGGATGCCCTTCTCTCTTTTTCGGAACACAAAATGATAATAAAAAATAAAAAAAGTCCCACTCACGCACGTCCATTAGGGCTGGGACAATTATCGCAATTCGTTGATCGATATTCCGATATTTTCCGAATGCATTGCGATTGTCTCTTGAATCGATTCTGAGCTTAGTTTTGAACAGCAGATGGCGCTCTAGACTAGTTTTTTAACCGCACGCTCAAAAGCTCACAAAGAAGAGAGCTGAAGAGCGTTTGGCTGAGTCTGAGAATGTACTTGCACCTCAGAATGCTTTTAGGATTTGAAATTAATGTAAACAGCCCACTGCAAACACCCTTGTAATTCGCTTCAACCTTTTTGAACTTTATGAATGATTATTTTATAGAAGGTTTAAGAGGTGTGTGCAAGGAGTACAGCTGTTTCTAAAGTACGCAATGCCATCTGCTGTTAAAAACTAAGCTCAGAATCGATTCAAGAGAGAATCACGAAATATTCAGAAAATATCAGCATCGATAAAGAATCATTTATTGATTTGCGATGCATAGATATTTTGTCCCAGCCCTATTGTCCATATCATGACAGTGAATAGTGATCTGCATCAAACAGAAAATGCTGTTTTAATGCTCTATAATGTGGCGCGACAGATCTCACTATAGGCACCTCAGTTCAAGCGACAGCACGGAGCTCAAGTGAAAGCAATCATCCCTCCCTTCCAACTAGCTACAGAATAAACATGAATGAACATCTGAACATATCTCGAATAATCGCTCAATCAGTGTTTCAACGGCAGAAAGACATCGATAAAACCGCTTGTAAATAATGTCATGTAGCATTTACCCCAAAAAAAGCCATTCAGTGTCCAAAGATTTTTAGTTCGCCAGAGAAATGAACTCTGTCACTTAATATTTGCACTATATATTAATTATATTTTACTTAACCTGTTAGTGATGTTTTGATTATTTGATGTATGTTTAAATAAATCTGTCATGAAAATGACAGCCACTGTACACTGCGTTCCAAATTATTATGCAAGTGACATATCAGTAAGATTTCAGTACAATAAACATTCAGATTTTAGTTTTTCTAAGACAATGTTTGTATATTTATCCATCCATGTCTTTTTAGATAACTGGTATCAATCTCAGACAAAATAATTTGCCAGATCTATGGAAACCCTACTTAGAGGTTGTTCCACATTATTAAGCAAATCACAGTTCTCATGCAATATGGGGAGGAAGAAAGATCTTTCTGAAGATGAAAAGCATGAAATGGTGCAATGTTGTGCAAAAGGCATGAAAACAACTAATATTGTGCGAAACTGAATGGAGATTATCGAATTATCATAAGATTTGTGAGTGATTTAGAGCACAGCAGAACTCGGTCAGATAAAGGCTTATTAATGAAAGTTCCTGTCAAAAAAATTAATTGTATTAAAAGGGCAGCTATAAAAAAAGCCAGTGTTGAGCAGAAAACAGGTATTTGAAGCTGCTGGTGTCTCTGTAGTCTCAAGAAGCTCTCCATGCAGGCTGGCAGTTGTGCATAAAGATGCATTTTAGCCACCATTAACCAAACCTCACAAAGAGAAACATTTACAATGGGTTTAGAAATACATTTTCAAACAGTTTTATTGCTGTGGTGTTTTTTTGCAGCATGGGATAGTGCATAGTGCATTGTACAATAGTGCATTGTACTATGCACTATCCTCCTTTTTATACCATAGCTGAAAATGGCCAGTTATGAACTCCACATATCTTGCAAAAGTCATTTAAATACCCTCCATCTCACTTCCCAATATTCCAGTCCAAATCATCACCCGCCAGCTCCTTGCTGACGTCGCAGTCTTGTTGGAACGTGGTGGCCATTCACCAACCATTCAGAAATCCATACATTTAGACCATCCATTGTAGTACGGCATTCGTCAGTGAATACAATTATTTAAAAATGAGTCTTCATGTATTTCTACACCCACTGTAAATGTTTCTCTTTGTGAGGTTTGGTTTGGAGTGGCTGAAATGCATCTTTATGCACAACTGCCAGCCTGCATGGAGAGCTTCTTGAGACTCCAGAGACACCAGCAGCTTCAAATACTCCTACATAGGCCTAAGGGCTCCCTACATAGTTTATAGCATTAGCAGACATAATTGTTTTATCCTTAAGATACTTTTAGTTATAATTTAATTTATTTATAAAGACAGACACAATTTATTCAGTAAAAACACTGTTTAATAAAAAAAAAGGAAGCAATTTTATGTTTAGTTTTCTTCCCCCTACTGTAACGAAGCAGTACCAAGGCGTGACTTCAAAACTGAGGTACGTGCCGAACCCTGAGTTTTGTGTACCGTTACACCCCTACCCACTATCTGTTACGTACCTGTGTAAACCACGGACTAGTAGTTTGGAAGGTGTTTACCAGCCAGAAAAAAATTTCTCTGAACTTTTTCAAATTCCCAAAATGAACTTCATTTTGGCCTTTTTTGTTCTAAATGGCATCACATCAGTTCATTCTTTTATTTCGCTTAAATCGAGGCCTTTACTTCCATTTCTCTGAAGATGTCCACCCCCCTCGCCAGCTTGTGTGCTGTCAGTCACCAAGTGACTATAAACATGCCCTCCACCCCCTTCCCTTTTGTCACCCTTAACTCTATTTATCTCCTCTTCCTTTTCTTATTCGCTGTGAAGAAGTCCACATGTAGTCTCAGAGGGGGTTCTAAGTAATACAGAACTCTGAATAGCGCTTAGTGACTAGATCTCTGTTCGCCAAGGTTAAGGGGTTTCCTTTTAAGGCAGACTTTGAACAATTCAAGATCAACCGATGAAAACTGAAAAGCACTTCAAGTTCTCAAATATATAAAGTGTCATATTCAAATAATCTCAATAATCATTGTAAAGGCATTAGTTCAAGAAACTTTAAAAGGTCAAAAGATCAAAAGCACTGATATTTATCAAAGGAAATGACCTCACCTCAAAAGGTTCATAATCAGAAATCAATGTATTCGCAATCAGATCAACTGTTCCTGAGAATCTAAGTTCAGGGGCCAGTTGCGTAAACATAGCCATTTTGTTAAGATCTAGTATGACACACTAGAGGCAGTCAGTTTTGCTTTTCAGTATCAAATTAGGCCAATCTACATTTTTATCTAGCTGACTTAAAGTTATGAACAGTCTTAAAGAAAAAAAAAATGGATGACTAACTTGTCAGACTAGTCTTAGCGGTTTATGCAACCGGCCCCAGATCTTTAACTTAGCAAAATGAAGTGGAACTGTATGACTTCCAAGAAAGCAATCTGGTCATATTTGCAGCATGAAAGAATGAGCAATTCCGTGTTTATAATATGCTTACTTCTACGGTACTCCCCCACATAATGACGCCATTAACAACAACTGCGCCAATAACACACTTGAGACAGTCAGGCCACACACATTCATTGGGTTCACTGACCTCTGCTCTCTTGCCTTAAATGTTATTTCATTGCATTTACTAGTCTGTCTCATTTTAACTTACTTTACTTTTATAAAAAAAAATTAATAAAGATAAACAATAATAATACATACAAAAAATAATAATGAATAAATAAAATGACATTCAACTAAAACTTATTTTGTATGTTTATACACTATATATAATCGTTAATTTAAGAGTTTGCCTATGCATTTTTTAATTCTATCTAGAAAGTGATGTTTCTCTCTTTAATATATGTTAGACTTTCATCTGTCACTCTCACATCTCCAAAGCAAAAAGATCCTGATCCTGCTTAGTTCATGATCTTTTCTGTGTCAATTTCACCCCTAACCTCTGCTTTCCCTAGTTCAATCCTCTTTTCTCATTCTCTCTCCATGAAGTCATGTTTTTAAACAGGACTCCATAGGCAAGAAAACCAGCAGGCCCTCACAAAGGTCTCAGGTAGCACAGGGGCCCCTGGAGATTACAGATATAGGGCCAGACACACAAAAAAAGCTTTCTTTCGCACACTCAATTACACATTCTCAACATCCAAATAGAATTTCATTCTCCTAATCCTTTTCTTCACTCTTAACTGCCGTCATTGTTTACAGAAAGAATACAGAACTGGTTATGCGCACACATGCACACGCACAATTAACTATTCAACAGACGTAAGGGATTATTAAACATTTTGGTTCTCCTAACTGATAAAAAAACAAAACTGTAGGCTATACAGGAGGAAATGTACATTTTCGAGTCTATTTATTGATTTTGGGAAAGTAGAAGAAGTGAAGAAGTATGAAGAAGTAATTGCACTTAAAAGAGTTAGCCTGTGTTCTGCTGTTACTCTTTTTAAATTTTTTTTTGTTCTTTACAATGTGATTGTTTAACTGTACAAGACAGTCAGTGAGTAGTCCCACTTAATAAACTTTAGTAACTTACCTGTCTGCTGTGATGTTCTGTTTATATTATATCCTAACGTCTTTCAGTTTCACCCACACGCTCCTCGATGTTTACTTCCTCTTCAAAAACCTTTAAAATCCTCTTTGTGTGTTCATTTCATCTAAGCGGCGTAGACCAAATGGTTTCCGAGAAGTTTTTAATCATGACATTCCCGGACAAACTCCGGTAAAGTACATCATCATGTCCTCGTTCGCCGGGAGTAACTGTGCACTGTGCTCGCTCTCGCGGCCTCTGACCGTGGCGCCGTCGCCGCGCCCACATCCGTGACGAGGTCACAGGTCCAGGTGTGCTGTAGCAGGACTGTATTTATGGCCATATAATTTAGAAAACACACTCCACGCGCGCGCGTGTGTGGGTCTGTGTACCCTATTTGTAGTCTACAACTTTGTAAGGACCGGTTTGAGTTGTGAGGACTAAGTTAGTAAAGTGAGGACATTTTGGCCGTCCTCACTTTCTCAAACACACTTAAAAAGCCTGTTTGAGGGTCAAAACTTGATTTTAGGGATAAGTTTACATATAAAGATGTTAAGGGTATGTTTAGGGTAAGATTTCAGGTTAGGCACAGTAATGGAATACTTTCATTAGTAGTAGTAGTAGTGACATTAGTATTTTATGTTATGTTTTGACAATTTATTAATAGATTTTCCAGCCACACTTTTGAAATTCCCCGATATTTCCTAGCTTTCCATGATGATGGAAACCCTGATACGGGCAACAAAATTGATCAGACATTAAATTAAAGGACAAACTGCTTTTAATTTACACAAAGCAGTATCAAAACAAACCAAGACATACATTAAAATTGAAAAAATGCATGCACCAAATTACTCAATGACATTTTTTATAGCTAAGACAATAGTATCAAATTATATAAAAAACTAAACACACACCAAATCATTATACATTTGCAAATACACAAGCAAACGAAACACACAAATACTGCATAAGAAAATTTGATACATAGAGAAAACAAAAATCACACTCACTAATCTGACATGCTCCATTTAAAAACATAAACATAACAAAAACAAAATAAATGTTACTGATACAAACAGTGGTCTGTTGACATATTTGATACATTAAACTGTTTTGTTACATAATATTACAGGAATTACAACACCCAGGCAAATGTTAGATAACAGAAGACACGGTAACATTCTTGCAAGTCAGGTATACTTTACAAAATAAATCATGACAGCAATATATAATATTAATTTGTGCGATATTCACATGACAAGTTCTATAGGCAAGAGTGTAAGAGGGTAAAGTGTTGTAGCTAATGTCTGGATAATGGAAGACTTCTCAAACTGAACAGTGATTTTATCTACAAGGAAGACCTTTGAAAAAGACTAATGTATGTATATATATATATATATACATATATATTAAATAAAAATATTAGTTAAGCACAATAAACATTTAACTTATATAGTTTATAGTTAGTTATATCAATATAAATATAGTTTCTTGAGAATGACAGTAAAGGCAACAATTAGTGTCTAGAATAATTCAAGCAGCGCTTCATAAAGCTCAACACCGCATGACGCAATTCAAGTACATTTAAAGTGGCTCTTCACATGAAATCTCTGTTGATCACACTCAATGAGTAAAGTCAATAAGTTGTAAAATAACTGCTTTACATGTCAAACACATTTTATAACAGCTGTATATATCTGTTCATGTCATAAATACCATCATTGCTCAGAGATGACCGTACTGAAGATGCCTACTAGGTATTAAACTCGTCAGCCAGCACTCATGCAATATTTCAGCCATGTGGAGAAAAAAGGCAGCTGGTTGAATCTCAACAATATGGTATCAATATAGGGAATACGGTTTGGTCTCTGGTAGTCTAATTCATGACAGGAGAACATGTATTGGTTTAGAATAGATCATGTTTTTCAGAAGATATGTAGGTTAAGGCACTCAGCCCAAAAGTCCTCTCTTATAATTTGGTTTGTTTGTTTTTCTTTAAGTACAGTAAACTATGATCTCGTTTACACCTGGCTTTAAGATCCATCTTGGTTGATTCAATCACATTGGTCTGTACTAAATGATGTGCAAAAGGTTTCATGATCGGTTCACTCACTCAAGCCATATTCAGAGGTAGTCAGAAACACACGGGACCATGTTGCATTTGTAGTGTAAACGTTAAAAGGATCGTCTACTCACCTGTCTACCATCATTGTGCTTAAACAAGGGTTTAAAATTCAAAATTCATTTCGCCCCACTAAAATATGTAATAATTTGTATCAAAAAAAAATCTGGTTAGCTTAAAGTCCATGTAATCTGCATCATTTTTTGTGCTTTTTTTTTTTTTTTTAAACATGCTGTGCTTTATTAACATGCAGTAACACACTGACATAGTAAGTGATGTACATGAAATCATAGACTTTTCTTTTGAACTCATTTTGCAAGTTGCTGAATGGATGTTAATACCAGGTATAAACGGGGCTGTGACTTTATTGTGTATGTGTATATATATATAAAACACATACACACACACTACCGTTCAAAAGTTTGGGATCAGCAAGATTTATTTTTTTTTGTCTCATGCTCACTAAGACTGTAAAAAAACACAAAATACAATTATGAAATATTATTACAATTTAAAATAACACTTTACCATTTTAATATGTTTTGTATAATAAATATAATTTATTCCTATGATGGCAAAGCTGAATTTTCAGCATCATTACTCCAGTCTTCAGTGTCACATGATCCTTCAGAAATGATTCTTAAATGCTGATTTGCTGCTCAAGAAACATTTCTTATTATTATCAATGTTGAAAGCAGTTGAGCTTCTTAAAGGGATAGTTCACCCAAAAATGAAAATTCTGTCATCATTTACTCACCCTCAAGTTGTTCCAAACTGGTATAAATTTCTTTGTTCTGTTGAACACAAATGAAGATATTTTAAAGAAAGTTTGTAACCAGGCTGCTTTGGGCCACCATTGACTTTCTATAGTATTTATTTTCCTTCTATGGAAGTCAATGGTGGCCCAAAGCATTGATTACAAAACTTTCTTTAAAATATATTCCTTTGCGTTCAGCAGTTCAAAGAAATGTATACAGGTTTGGAACAACTTGAGGGTGAGTAAATGATGACAGAGTTTTCATTTTTGGGTGAACTATCCCTTTAATATTTTTGTGGAAACTGTGAGACATTTTTACAGGATTATTTGATGAAAAGAAAGTTAAAAAGAACAGCATTTATTTGAAATAGATTTTTTTTTTGTAACAATATAAAATTCTTTACTGTCACTTTTGATAAATTTAATCCATCCTTGATGAATAAAAGCAATAATTAAAAAAACGATCCCAAATCTTTTGAACTGTAGTATATATAGCTTAACTACATAAATGGTCCCTATAGTAACTCTGCAATCCCACTGAAATAAATCTGAAGTAAAAAAAACAAATAGTTAAAGGTAAACGTAATGTTGTAGGAACCTCCTTCAAGACACCTGACCCTCCTGTCAACAGCACTTCAGGTAAAAGAATCACTCAGTCTGTCAGAGGTAGAACTCTATGAACATGCTTGCATATTAGTATAGAAAACCACAATGATCTCATGGCCCCATCCTTCTTTCAGATGATGTCATCCATTGTAACTGGATGTGTAGCTGGTGGTTGGGCAATCACATGCACTGAGGTTCAAGGCCTTTGAATGAGAGAAGAGATCCTGTGGATTGCGGCCTCTGTCTCCCCCTTTTGGCATCTTGGCACTACAAAGTACTGCAGATGGAATGAGCGCTGCCGCCTCGATACAGGGAGATGCTTGTAGTTTTTGACTCCCTCTACCGGTGAGATTTATGAACTGCTACTAAGACGCCTGCGTAAGAGGGACGCAGGTTTTGTGCCTGTGTCCTCCTGATCGCTCTCACAGTCTCTCTGATTGGAAAACACCAGGAAAATAAAGCATTGCATTATTTATAAGAATTAAGCACATCTCCCTCTTATTTCTCTCTCTTTAAATAATATTATGTGTTATATTTCATTTTCATGTACATTACTGTGCGAAAGTCTTGGAAGCTTCGGAGCGTTATGAATCAGCGTTATGAATCAGCGGTTCGGAGCGCCAAAGTCACATGATTTCAGCAGTTTGACATACGATCCAAATCATGATTCGACACAAAAAGCAGTGTTTTGAAATCGGCCATCACTATATAAGTCGTTAATTTGTTTTTTTGGAGCACCAAAAATATTCTCGTCGCTTTATAATATTAATATTGAACCACTGTACTCACATGAACTGATTTAAATATGTTTTTAGTACATTAATGGATCTTGAGAGAGGAAATGTCATTGCTGACTATGCAGGCCTCACCGAGCCATCGGATTTCAACTAAAATATCTTAATTTGTGTTCCGAAGATGAACGAAGGTCTTACGGGTGTGGAACAGCATGAGGGTGAGTAATAAACGACATTATTTTCATTTTTGGGTGAACTAACCCTTTCTAAAAAATGTACAAAAATTGGTATTATTTTATTTTATTTACCCGCTTAATAATTTAACTAAAATTAAAAAGTATGTTTGGTGGAAATATGAACCTGTTTTCATGAGATTCTTACCAGTTCTTGTTGCTCCGGACCGCGGGCCTTACACAGTAACTGCAGTCGACAAAACCGATTACAAGCCGAAACCATGTTAAAGGACATCTACAGTGTCAGATGAAAAAATCAACAAGATTTGCATAGTTAATAAATATTACAATGTATTTCCACAAAATATTTGTCACAATCCAAACAGAATAAGAGCAACAAATAGGCATCATGATAGAGTAACAACTGAACAGCAGGTGTCTCTCTTTACTCACTGGTCTGTTAGGTCAGAGAAGTCATTTGAGTCAGCTAAGGTAGTGTTAGCAACCAGTTCAGACATTTAAAGCAACAGTTTTTTTACAGGCATTTTTATGGTGCTTTTTTAGAGCTTAAGTCATGACAACAACTGTTGTTACATGAATTCCTTTACAAATTATTTTATATATATGTTTAATGAAAAAAAAAACATCATGGTAGTGAAATGCTACCATTGGCATCACAGCAAATAAAAAGAGTGTGCATCATCAAGAAAGACTCACATTATGTAAAAACATGGCTGCTAATTAAATATAAAATCACTGAATTTGGAAATTAAAGGCTGATATGAAGAATGATACAAAACTAGATGTTCATCAGTACTACAGGAGGGAAAGAGATTAACTGAGGGAGACAGAAAGACATGAAAGAAAAAGCATGCAGTGAGACACACAGATAGCGAAGAAAGTTGGTCTGCGGGTGACGACAGTCTACAAACTCCAGCCAATAGTGAGTTTCTCTGACCATGCAGACAAAACCCACAGCAATGCTGTTTAACAAACAAACACCAACCTTCCATTTCCTCCTTGCATTGAACCTCTTAAAGTTTTTCATGTTGATGGAGGAGCGGTTCCTCTTGGCTATTTGAGTTCTATTGAGAGGCTAAAAGAGAAACGGATTTGGAAATGAGTTAATAAAATAATTCTTATGAGAAAATGACAAATAATTATGCCAGAAAATATAAAAGAGGAAAGGGGAAAGGTTATGCATCTCACCATAATCCAGGGATGAATGAGACACTCTTCTGCTGTCATTCTTTCACTAAATACAAATGCACAGAAGTCAAATAACAATATTTAACCCTTAAAAATTATTAATTAGACAAAAGTTAGTTAAAGGGATAGTTCACCCAAAAATGATTAAATGAGTAAACCCATACTTTACTCACCCTCAAGTTGTTCCAAACCTGTATACATTTCTTTGTTCTGCTGAACACAAAGGAAGATATTTTGAAAAATGTTTGTAACCAAGCAGATCTCATCCCCCATTGACAACCATAGTATTTTTTTTTTCCTACTATGGTAGTCAATAAGGGGCAAGGTCTGCTTGGTTACAAACATTTTTCAAAATATCTTCCTTTGTGTACAGCAGAACAAAGAAATGTATACATTACTGTAATTGAACTGTAAACAAAGAAATTTATACAGGTTTGGAAGAACTTGAGGGTGAGTAAATTATGACAAAATTTACATTTAAAGATTAAAATCGCAGCTTGAAATCTCAACCAGACAGATAGACAGACAGACAGATAGACAGATAGATAGACAGAGAGATAGATAGACAGACAGACAGATAGACAGATAGATAGATAGATAGATAGATAGATAGATAGATAGATAGATAGATAGATAGATAGATAGATAGATAGATAATCCCAATGATTCAAATATAATGACTGTAATTCTTGTTACCTCTGGTCTTTAACTAGTAGTTTCTGTATGAAGTCTTTGGCCATGTTGCTGGTTTGGCTGAAGTGGTGAGGTTCAAACTCATAGTTCATTGCCACAATGTTCCTCAGGGTCTCTTCATCCGTCTCCCCTTGGAATGGTGACAGGCCACTCAAACTGATGGCATAAATATACATGAATAACAAATGTTTTAACTTGGGAGCAAATGTTTGCCTAGTGAACTGAGAGAGGGGGTAAATACTGAAGATATACTCTAAGTCCTTCATAAAAATGTATTATGACAAATATAGACAATTTCAATGGCTATTCGTCAGCTTAAGGAAGTGACATATTTGTTTAGTGGCACAAGCCACTATCCACTGGCACATGCCAATGACAACTGGATGTGCCACAGCGGCATGTGTCAATGGCTTCTGTGCATAAGATGCCATGTTAATACAGCTACTGGATCAGCAGGGGGCACTCGATGCACTGTGGGATTGCGATGATTTATTTAAATCCCGCTATTAAAGGATTAGTTCAATTCTGAATGAAAATTTCCTGATAATTTACTCACCCCCATGTCATCCAAGATGTTCATGCGTTGCACCACGCATTACGTTGAAAGGTCAGTAGGCGGAAGTAGGGCGAAAACTTCAAAATCGCCCGATATTATCGCTTGGCTTAATCTTTGCACGTTCGCTTTGTAGACACTGGATCGGCACTTCCGCCTATGTCACGCATGACCTTTGTAACGTGATTACATCAGGCGTGCGGATCGCAGAGTTAGTGCAAGATGAGCATTTGTGGTTAAAAAGCATTTTTTTTTTTTTTTTTTTTGAAAATGACCGATTGTTTCGCTAGATAAGACCCTTATTCCTTGTCTGGGATTGCGCAGAGCCCTTTGAAGCAGCATTGAAACTGCAATTTGGACCTTCAACCCCGTGAACCTCACTGAAGTCCACTATAAGGAGAATAATCCTGGAATGTTTTCCTCAAAAACCTTAATTTCTTTTTGACTGAAGAAAGAAAGACATGAACATCTTGGATGATGGGGGTGAGTAAATTATCAGGACATTTTCATTCAGAAGTGAACTAATCCTTTAAGAACGTCAAAATTAAAATTAGGTTTATCTTGCTCTATGGCTGGATGCTCCCTCAGGCCCGGAACTAACCTTATTTAAGAAAGCTACTTATTTAAAGGATCCGGTAATTCCACATCATTGTTTATTTTCTATTGTTTTTGTAAACACCTTGAGTGTTACATTATCGCTAGACTTAAAAGTATGCACATATCAGATCTGAGATTTTAAAATGACACCACTGGAATACTTCAAGACTAGTCATACGCATTCCAACTTGTTTACGTCTTTGAATTGGTCTATAGTTTCCATCAAAATACAATAGTTTCTACAGGCATTATTCCTGACATATCTCTCCACAATAATCTGGGAGAGGAGAAAATGTTAACATTTAAAAATTACGCACACCATCTTTAAGATTAACTGCTTTATTCCCGCTTAAAGGATTAGTTCACTCCAGAATTCATTTCCTGATAATTTTCTCACCCCCATGTCATCCAAGATGTTTATGTCTTTCTTTCTTCAGTTGAAAAAAATTAAAGGTGCTCTATGTAAGTTTGTGACTGAACTAAAGCATAAAAATACCATAATATGTTTGCAGATATTGATTAAACATGCTGAGTTCACATACTCGTTTCTCTGAAAACCATTGCTACAGCCAGTTATTTTACTTTGAAATTTGCGTTCCGTGTTGGAATTTCTGTTTTTGTTTTGGTCTGTGCAAGACTGCACGTTGCCAATTTACCCAATAGTATTTCGCCTCCCTGGGTTGCCAGTTGGCGGAAAACTAATGCAGCGAAATGCAGCCATGGAAGCCAGCGAACAAACTGGGTCAGAGATCGCAGATTCTACCAGACCTAAAAAGACTCAGCATCCACCTAAAAATCTCTATGAACGGGAGAATATTACAACATAATATCAACTCATCATAAATCACTAAATCAACTAATTATCTTACAGTGTGTAAGTCTCCTTGCCTTCCAATGTCAATTGAGCTCGCTCCTGTTGCATGTCTTCAAACTGGCAACCAGCGAGAGCGTCGAGCCTGAGGAGGAGGGGGCGGGGCGAACAATATTTTGAATTCTGACTGCAGTACCAATTTCAACCACTAGCTGTCATTCTTACATAGAGCACCTTTAAGGTTTTTGAGGAAAACATGTCAGGATTTTCTATAGTGGACTTCAACGGCTACCAATGGGTTGAAGGTCCAAATTGCAATTTACATGCAGCTTTAAAGGGCTCTACATGATCCCAGCTGAGGAATAATGGTCTTAACTAGCAGGGTTACAGACTGCGACCAAAATGGTCGCATATGCAACCATTTTTTGAGAATGTGCGAGTTAAAATTTGACGTGGTAGCATTTGTGCGAGTGCATGGTCATGCACTCATTTAAATTGTATCAGCAGCTGCTGCAGTCTGTAACTTTTTTGTGTTCAAAATGAACAAAATTTAAATAATGAACGAGTACATCATGAATCCATTTCCCAAACGGTATCTTTGTCTTATCCTGAATCACCAGTAGCCCAGTACCTGCGTGACTCGTCATAGACATAAACAAAGAGAAGTAGCTCCGGCTACAATGTTCTTCCGCAAGACACATGCAGTTCTATTTAATAACCGCTAGAGAGCGAAAGTACACGTGCATTGCACACTGATGATGAAACGCGCCAATTAGGAATTCAGGAAATTTAGGAATTAAGCCATATTAAAATGAAAAGGTCAATAGCTGAATACTTTAAAAACCCATGTTTGGAGGTCAAGGATGCTGGTGGAAAGGACGAGCCAACGAGCCAGCATACAAACACAACTGATGACGAGAGCACAGGTGCGGACAGGGAGGAACCGAGTGAGCAAAGGAAAAAGAAATGGCACAACTTCCAGCAGCAATGGCTTAGGGTCGCCAACCCATCGATCGCGATCGACTGGTAGATCTTTATCACTGTTCCAGTAGATCCCGAAAATAACAGAAATATGAGTACAAAAATACATTACATTTCTCCAGTGTCTGTACTGTATTTTTTTGTATTTATTTATCTGTTATTTTCGGGAGCTACTGGGACAGTGATAAAGGTAAATAGTGCCTGAGTCTGCAAACGGCCGTTAACAAGAGGCCAGAGAAGCTGAAGACGGACGCAAAGAGGAGAAAATTCTGTAGCAGGCAGAGCAGCTCACTGTTCACGATGCTCAAAATATAGAAAGAAAATATAGATATTGAATTGGGGGTGAGGGGTTATATGAATATATCTCTGAAAGGAACTTGCTGTCTTCAGAAAAGTTTCGATGGCAGTGGCATTTTATTTTCGTCTTACCTCCGGATAAAGTAGCTATTTATAAGCGCAGTGCTGCTTTGTTTACAGCGATAACCAAGGAGACGCTGTATCACTGCTCTACAATAAGTGCCACCTTTGTCAGAGAGTGAATTTTCATCACATTCAGCCTGCCTGCTGTTTTCGTTTCATGCTTTTTTTGTGTGTAGCATATAATTTCACAAAGATAAAGTCAGACCGTTCTGTTTTTGACCTATAGTTTTTTGATTTGATAGTTAAAAGATTAAAACATTTTGCCAACATGAGGTCTCATTTCACTGTCAGTCTTTTTACATCAGTGCAAAACTAGGGTATGCAGATTAAGACAACTATTCATCAGCATGCATTGATTAATCCTATGTTGTAGCAAAAAAGAAAAAGAAAAGAAGGTACGACTAAATCATGGCCTGGTGCGACCAACTGAGAAAGTTGGTAGCACCAGTGCAACCAGTGGAAAAGTCTGGAGCCCTGTCTAGCAAAACAATTAGTCATTTTTTATATCTATACTTTTTAACCACAAATGCTCATCTTGAATTAGCTCTGCAATGCGCCACACATTACGTAATCATGTTGGCAAGGTCATGCGTGATGTAGAAAGTACCGATCCAGCACTGTAAAAAAAATTGTTTCAAAAGTGTTTATGCTGCCTTAAAATTTTAAGTTTAGTCAACTTGAAATGTGAAGTTGTACTAAGGTACAACTAGGATATTTGAGTTAACTAAACTTAAAATTTTAAGGCAGCATGAACACTTACTTTTTTAAGCTGAAACAACAGTTTTTTTTACAGTGAGTGTTTACAAAGTGAACGTCAAATGGCCTTTACAAAAAGGGTAAAACAACGATGTCAGACGATTTTGAAGTTGGGGGAGAAAATGAGTTTTTCGCACTACCACGGTACTTCCGCCTACGTCACGCGTGACCTTTCTAACGTGATTACGTAATGCGTGGTGCATCACAGAGCAGTGCAAGATAAGCATTTGTGGTTAAAACGTATATATATATATATATTTTTTTTTAGAAAATTACCGATCTTTTCTCTAGGTAAGACTCTTATTACTCATCTGGGATCGTGTAGAGCCCTTTGAAGCTCCAATGAAAATGCAATTTGGACCTTCAACCCATTGGTCCCTGGTGAAATCCACTATATGGAGAAAAATCCTGGAATGTTTTCCTCAAAAACCTTAATTTCTTTTTGACTGAAAAAAGAAAGAAAGACATGAATGTCTTGGATGACATGGGGGTGAGTAAATTATCAGGAAATCTGAATTCTGGAGTGCACTTATCCTTTAAAGCTGAAGGCTATTACTAAGCATTCTGTTGGTTATCTACTCCATATCTGGTGTGCTTCATTTCTGACATAACTGATCTCATCCCATGGGACCTGACCTATAAACTCAAGAAAGCACATTGCTTGTCAAAGGGAGGCTTTATTTCAGAGGTAATTTATGTCCCAGTTAAAATCTGAATATCTGGAACAGACTTTTTGCAGAATGATTCATAAAGGATTTGGCTGTCTGGAGTGTTGTCATATGATGATGAACAATAAAAGACTACTTACAGAATGTAGGTGATGACACCAATACTCCTGAAAAACATCACAAGAGCATGATTAATCATCATTAAATGAATCTTAAAGCCTGTGTATAGAATTCTAAGCTATT
>RJVU01042534.1:2077441-2094250 GCA_003731715.1 Anabarilius grahami
CCCTCTGGAAAAAAAACTATTCTGACTTGAATAAAACCAGTTATTTAGATTTTAGATTACCTGTTTTACAGTGTGAGGGCAAATTTACACATGTAACCAAGAACCACCTACTTTAATGGAGCGTTTAGCTAAATCAATGTGTTGTAAACCAAATATGGTCAAAACATATTTGGAAGAAAGAAGGAAATCCAGAAGGAAGATCAGGTCTAATTGTTACCCCTCAGGGCCTGGGAGGGTTTCTAGCCAGCCCCTGCTAGTTAGATCCAGGTGATAACCACTAAGATATTACAACTAGTTGTTTAACAGAGTTACTTGGCTATTCATTTTGAACAACACAGTAAAGTCAGTGAAAGTCAACTACAAGTTTTGAAACTCGCATATGGGTTTTTCATAGAACTGGTCTTGACAAATTTTGAAAGTGAATGTGAATGAGAAAGAAAAAAAAAGAATGTTCAAAGTGTTAGTTTGCTTTGGTTCGACGATAACAGAAAATTCCACACGGAATGAAAAGATATCATACAATAATTTTACAAATACATTATAAATACATTAGTAAGTCGAACGTCTCCTGTCAACTGAACACGACCAAAAGCTGCGTGTGGAAACTTGTTCGTGTCTCATTCTAGTGCGTCGTGTTCAATATTCCACTGCGATGTTTCTGAGACCCTCACCTAAGCCCCTGAAAGCCTGTCACGATCACGATGCGAAGATTAAATTAATGTCAATTTCTTTATTAGTAGAACTTCTATCATGCAATGCGACATACGTAAAAAAATTTTCTCCATATCTCCTTACTTCCATTTAGGACAGCCTATTCCATATCAAATCCCTTGTAACCAGACGAAATGGTCGATTTATGTGACATACCTGGCACAGATCCGTCAAAAAGAAGTGTCGTGTCTGTTTCACGGACGGTATTTCCTCTGGAGCTCCACTCGCAGCAGAAGCGCTCGTACTGAAATAAGGAAACGCTCGTGTTGACCATGTTAGTGCAGTGCCCGAATATGGCAAGCCATTTTATCAATATCGTTCTACACTAACTACCATCTGTTTTTATGTTACTGATCTGTTATATTACTGACTTAATTTAATTACTAGAAAGCAATACAATATTGACTAGAATCTTTTTTAACATCACTAGTAGGCTGTTCATTAGATAGCCTAAAAGTATTCATTAGATAGTAGAAAGCAACTTTTTTCAGTAGTGAGTAGCCTACTAGTAGAGCTATATAATCAATTCATAATGTGGAATTAACAGCCAATCACATTCAACTGCGTATTTCGACTGTACATTGCACTTATTTCAGTTTTAATAAATTCATTTGGTAGTTATTTACTCTTTATACTACGGGACTGTTGAATGCTCGAATCTGATTGGTTGATCAACGTTCTAAGACGTGCAATTATTTTCAGGGAAACGCACGGCTAAAGTAGTTCTAGGCAGGTCTTGACCGCATTACAGTTCCATATCACTTTGCCAAATGTTTTCAGTTATTTCAAAAGGTCCTTACAGCCTACAACTGCAAAAGAAACAAAACCCACAACAACACCGACCAAGCAAATAAATATAGTAAACAATAGGATGAAAACGACAAAGTAGTGTCATGGTTTTTTGCCACAAAATACGTTTTATTGTCTCCTGAAAGCGCATATTCTCTCTCGCTCTCTCTCTCTCATTCAAACGTACACACGTACTGTATAGGACGGACACATACTCACACAGAAACGTTTTGTCAGTGCTGCTCTGACGAATTAATCAGTAAAATGCCTCACCAGCGAGGTAATAACTGTGTGATTCTTGAGGTAGATAAACTTATAATTTTGTTTCGCTATAGATGGGTTTCTGTGCAACGTCATTACAGAGATGCTCGCACAACTAGGGGGCAATGTCTCACCAATACTGAGAGTTAATTTCGTAGTCCGCGCTATGGCTTCCAAAGTAATTGATGCTAGCCTTTTGCTCATTTCGCACACCTAGCTAGCTGTCACACGTCTAATGTCTTGTACAGTATGTTTACAGTATCAGTTTTCTTTCAAATGTGGCGGGTTGTGACGTAGCCTTGTCGTAAACATTTAGAAAGGCTCAACAACCAACAAAACCAGGTAAGTTCATAAAATCAGTAGGCTACTGTATTCAATGTATAAGTAAAGCTGGAATAAATTATAGTAACTATTTGAAGAGTTACATGTTACATTAACCCTTTGACGTGTACGATCACACCGGTGTGATTAGAACATTCAGTGCACCACGTGATCAACTGACAAATTCAAATGTGCTTGTGCCCTTTGGCTGGCGCTAAACCAGAGACAGACGCACTCAGCGCTTTTCATATATCACAAATATGCAGTGTTTTCAACAACATAATGTTTTTATTAGGTTTCAGACATTTAAATACACATAACTGCTAACAAAACAATACATTCAGAGTTTGTAAAATACTAGAAGCAGCAATAACAATACTTTCCATAATAATTAGACGAAACGCATTATTTATATCAGACACACATTGTGTAAGTAACTTTATAAAACGCTTAGTTCCTGTACTTAATTCTGATAAGTCAATGTGACGAGCAGGGCGGGCGAGAGCCGTGAGGGAACGGCGTGAGGCCGGTGACGCAAGTGATAACGAGCATCACCTGCGAGGCGCACCGGCCTTGAGTCTCTCACGGAGGAGCTCTGGGGGCATAAAAGGAGGAGCGACGACAGTGAAGGACGAGAGAGGACCAGGCCTGGATATTATTTTATGTTTTATTATGTTTGTGTGGCCGGCAGACGTCCGCGAGGGTCTGCCGGCATTACTTTCGTTTTGTATTTGTTTATTTTTTTATTTTTTTTAAATTCAACATAAATTTTAATACCAAAATAAACAAATTTTTATTCAAGATAAAACACAGCTATGACTGCTTCGCCCAACGGTTCTGTGTATCACTACACAACACCCTTAGCAACCACTCTTAGCAACGTAAACTGTTTGTTCTCAATTGATATTGTTCATTGAAGCTTACTGTATAATGTAGAAGAGTATTGTGAGAAAGATATCGAGTGAGCGAGTTTATTATCTGCATTCAGATTTAGCATTTTCCTTCAGGTCAGTCCTATGTTCATGATCTGTTTAAATATCCGATGTATTATCTTGTCCTTTTAATAGTTAAGGGGTTTTCCCCAGACTGACAGCGCTAGTCAAAGCATTTGTCAGTTGCATCTTGTTCCGTCCAATTCAGTCTTTTTAATGTAAAAGTCTTCGCTACTGACTGACTCACTCATAAAGACAATCTTTGCCACCATCTAATGCCGTTATAGTGTAACTTCTGTTGCTGTTCACGGTCAGGGACTATTTTTTCCAGAGGAAGGAAGGCTTTTAGTTAAAGTTTACTTCATGAAAGTTGCATGAATACATATTTTTGGCTTTAATATTTGTATTGTTATGGTAAATGTTTTATAAAAGCAATAAGGTACTCGAGGCTAGTGCTGTATTGTGAATAAGTCACGGCTGAAGGAGTTGCCCTCCGCTTCGTGCCTAATAACGCTGTGACTTCAGCCGTGACTTATTCACGTTTCAGCATAGCCTCTCGTACCCTATTGCTAACTTAAAGTTTACTCTATTTTTCTCCCAGTTCACTGACTCACTTACTTTCACGTATTTCGGAAGAAGTGGATGAATTTGCGTGTTGTAAATCCAACAGATCCGATTCTCTGTACTGCAGCGCAAACTAACATGGCGGCGCCCATCACGCATATAGCTCAACTAACGTGTTCATTATAAAGGTGTTTAAACAGCAAAACATCCACTTGCACATATTTGACAATCAGAATATCAGATATTTCATGCTATAGTTAACAAATTTGTGAATATTTTGAATAAAAAAGGAAAAATTTAATAAAAGCAGATCATCGGTCATACAGCGCTATTGTGGTTGATGTGTGTCATCACGTAACAAGCAATGACGCGTCACCACGGAAACAATAAAGTGATACGTTCTAAATAACGGTCGCCTTGAAAAACTCACGCTGGTTGCTCAGCTAGAATATTTTAAATTTATGCGTGAAAGGGTTAAAAAATAAATTGTAGTAATTAGAATATTAGTAAAACTGGAATGTGTATCAGAAATAGGAATACTAGTTGGAAGAAAATAGTTGATAAATGAACCAAAGATGCCCATAAAATTTTCATACAAAATATTCACTAGTAACAATGGAATAGTTTAGGCTACCTGTCACCACTGAGAGACTGGCAAAGGAATAAGGAAAAGTTTCTCATGAATAGTTACAAATGACACTGAAAACAATCACTCAAAATTAACTTTTTATTGTTATAGTAACTACTCACATCTACAAACAAGTACCATCTAATAATTATGTTAGTTATTGAATTATTTAATAACAAATAAATAGTAGTAACAGACACTATATGTAAGGACTAAATGTTAAAACTGCTTGCCACAGTACACCTCAAATGAAGAACGGGGGTGGATGTATGTATCATAGGTAACTCTCTGCAGCTCCATAAATCCTCTGGAATACGGTTGAGCGACTGACGCTGGAATGATTCATTTCTGCAGCAGAAATAAAACTTGTTGACTCATTTGTTCATTTATTTAAGCAGGAAAAAAGTCAGACAAATATCGGAGCATTAGTTAGGGTGACCATAATATTGCACGCAAGAAAATAAGTGGACTCAGCTCAGATCAATGGCTGGACATCTGTTCTCATTTAACCATCGCGATCTTGAAGCAGACGTTTTGAATCAGATGGGAAGGAACGCATCGAAAGAGGAATAATGCGCATGACAATCGCATTAAATAAATCCGTTGTATATAATTTGGTATGCACGACTTATTGTTATTGGTCATTGTCGGGTGCGACAAGTGACAGGCAATTTTCATTCATGTCTCGTGCCGATTTTTATTCTCAATATTAATGTAAGTGGGCCATCTAGTGGAGGTATCCTGTAACTTTCCAATTGTTCAACATTTGGAAAGAGTGGGCCTATAAAATAAAATAAAAACACAAAAGTAGACATATCGTTAAATGAAAATTATTTTCAGAATTATTAAAAACTAAATGATATATGATTTCACTAAAATAATATAGGCTTAAATGAAATAGGCTTTACAGAAAAAAATGGAGAAAGAAAAGGTCAAGAATGAATCTCATTATGTATCCCTCACAATACATTAAAAAAAAAATTATTTTCTGTCAAATCTAAAGAAAATCTTGTGGGTGTTGGGCACAGTATCTACTCTTACCATTAGTACACTTCTTTTGTCCTCTTTCTCTTTTCCTCACCTCTCGTTCACTGTGGTCTTCTTTCTTATCCTGTGTGGTGAGCAAGTCACATGACTTAACTGCCTCTTCTCTCTCTTACAGACAAACACACAAAGAGAGAGAGGGGGCGGGGGATCTCTCTCTCTCTCACCTTAATAACACACTCACTGTTACTTAATCACACAAACATAAATAAACGTGCACATATATACAGATTGACATATTTTGTGTCGAATGTGGAAGAATTCTACAGACAGTTAAACAAGACAAGTTAGTGTTTTATTGACATTCATCAACCTAAACAATCTACAGAATCCCAATAACACTGCAGTAACATATATTATGATCAAATGAATCATTTTAAGAGGAGCTCCACTTTTTTTTTAATCAATTTTGCAAGTTATATTAATGCATGAATATCTTTTCAGAGAATTAGCTCTGAACAATTTGGTAATTATGTGCTGGAAGCTCAAATGATTAAAAAAATCCATAAATTGTGGCATATTTCAGTGCATGGCAGCTTTTTTGAAAATCAATGCAATTTGGTAAGGTTGTTTATTTGAGCTTTAGTACATCAGTTGGATATTTCACACAGAGTTGAAATGAAACTGCGAAATGAAAAAAAAAAAAATCTTCACGCAATCACTAGCAGTTCACTATTGGTTCTTTGCTTGTGACCTTTTCTTTGCCGCTTTCTCACATATGCATTTAAACAGGATGAGGCAGAAACACTCAAGATCTGATAGGAAGAGGTAGCATTTTACATCCTGCGCTTGAGCATGGACTTTGACTACCAAAAACTTAAAGGTCAGCTATTTCTCACCAGCTTCTGAACTTACATAATCAATCTTTCAAGGTAGAAATGGACTGTTTTTTAGTATAGAAATAACAAAACACATGGTTTTAAGATGTTGTGTTTGCTTGCTTCCTCTGACAATACACTGACAACTGGAAATGCTTTCGTTTAAGCCTTAAACTGTCCATATTTATTTGAATGCCAGAAATTATTTTGTCAAGGTTGTACTTTTTGAATGGATCCTTTTGTGAAGTTAAACATATATATATATTTAAAATTTTCTATCAGAATGAAGCATTTTGTGAAGTTAAACATAAATATTTTTTAGAATGAAGCTATATGGTGATCAGGCTGTGCTTATTCTCTTTTAATGTGTTAATATATTTAAGCAATCTAGCATTAATATAGAATTGAGAGAAAAAAGCAGAATTGTCCTAGACATTGTGTTGTACAAAACATCAACACAAATCTACTCCTCACTATCCTAGACTAATTCTCAGACACTTGAACAGATTGTGACTGTATGTCAGATAATCTTTCAACAGCATTCGTGTTACAGAGCCTGCAATATTTGTAAGATTACTATTTTGTCGATTGTTTGGTGTCTAGAATGTTCTACAGATATGCATGTTGGTGACGTGCTTGTAAAGAAAGTGACATTTCCGTTCGAAGTGTTATTTTGAGCCTGACTGTTCTAGTGTGATTCTATCTACATCTCAACTTCTTAATCTCACACGCACATACTAATATCTACAAGTTAATATTCAAAATCTAAATGTATTTACAGATAAACAGATTTGAAAGGATATTAACAGTCAGACAGAAGCCTGAAGGCTTCATTAAGATAATCATTTTAACAAATTCAATTTTTTTATTTACTGTTGATGGGGTTTTTAAATACGGTCCCACTTTATTTTAAGTGGCCTTAACTACTATGTACTTACATCAAAAAATAAGTACAATGTACTTCATACTGAATTGCAAAACAATTTTGCTGCTATTGAGGTGGATACGGGTATGGTTAGGAAAAAGCTTTGGTGGTATGGATAGGTTTCAGGATAGGGGTAAGGTGTAAGGGATGGGTCAACAGTGTAATTGTTGTAATTACAGAAATTAATTACAGATGTAATTACATGCAGGTGTTTTTAAAATATAAGTACAATGTAAAAACATGTATGTACACAATAAGTGCATTGTATCAAATGATTAATTTAAATGTAAGTACGTAGTAGTCAAGGCCACCTAATATAAAGTGGGACCTTAAATACTGTCTGCTTTAATGATCAAACTGCCCTTATTTTGTGTGAGAAGGATTACGTTTTTTGCTCTACAGATGCTGAATCTCAGCAAAGAGAAGAGCGACTGAGCGCTTTTTCTGTCCTTCACCCAATACCAAAGCCCCGTCCATCTGTAGCTCCAGAGAACCATCCCACAACCAAGAAACCTCCAGTAAAACCCCGGCGGAGCATAAAGTGTCGTCCCACAGCACAACAAGAGCCCGAGCAATTACACCAGGGCCAGCAGAAAGAAAATGAGGTGAATATGTCAAGTCATAAATATGTAGACATGACTTTAAAAGTTTGAAAAGCCCTGTTCCACAAAATACCTTTAAAAAATTCACAATATTGAATTAAAATAATACTTAACTTCATATATATATTAAGTATATATTTTCTTAATGATTTAATAAACAACACTTCAACATCTCATATTTAAATGCATATATATTTATATATGGTTTGAGATTTGCTGAAACCTTCTAATGCCCTCAAAGACTAAATATGAATACGCAACAATTTCCTCAAAACAAGATGACATCTGTCCGTGGTTCTGCTGCTCTACATTATGTGTAAAGAGCCTTTTGAAGCAAAGAAATAGTAAATTGGTCAGTACAGCAACAACAAGATCAAAACCAACAACGCTTTTAACTTCTAGGCCAAATATATTATATATACAATATTTGAATTACTCTCAAATAATCAATGAGAAAGTAACTGGTTAGATTTCATGTGATGTTTAACGTCTATCGTGTGTATAGCGGGACGTGATTGTTTCTTTAACCACAGAGTCCTGTCCTGTAAATATTATTTGCACATTAGAACAATATGCGGAGACTTTTGAAGCCTTTTTAAAAGAATTTTTGTAGGGCACTTTTTCACATCATCTAAAAAATAATCATCTTTAGGTTTATTTCCTATTTCCATCCATGAACCTTAAAGGGTTCTGACAGGTTCTTCATAGGGGTTCCCATTATGTGCTCATTTTATGGATTTAATTATTTAATTTTGTTTTAATTCATTTCTATTATGATTACATTTTATGAATTAAACAGCTTAACATACTTTATCACTAGAAAATTGATCTGTTAAACAGTAAGAAAGTATTATGCAGTCATTTAAGACTTTTCTCCTTATATAACCTTTTTTGGCATAAATCCTTAAAACTGAGTCAAGAACCCTAGGGTTCTTTAGCTTTTTGAACCTTTTTTCTAAGAGTGTGGTATTAGCATGACAATTTTCTAATGCATAGCAAAGGTACTGGTAAAACACTTTGACATTTTAAATAATATCTCAATGACATCATACTTGGATTCCCTCTGTTAAAGACGACAGTGAAGCGAATAGATCCTGCTCTAGTTTTGGGTCCCATGGGGCCTCTGGAGGCTCTGACTTCATCTCTGCGAGCTCACACTCTGCTGTGGTTTGAAAGGACGCAGCTGCCTCGACTGCATACACCCGGACAGCCTCTCCCCTGCTGGCTCCATGGTTTTGCTACACGCAGGTTACACCCACATCTAAATATTCTTTCAAAAACATTACAGAAAAAACAGGTGCACAAGCAAAGTTGCACATATACAGGTGTGAAATAGTGTCATACACATACTATTCTATTTTCACACAACCTGTCTTTCTCACTCTCTTAGGGAAGCGGAGCAGCTGCTGCAGGATAAGCCGCAAGGCTGTTTCCTGTTGAGACTCAGCGAGTCAAAGATCGGCTTTGTGCTGTCTTACAGGTACTGTACTTTTTACAGGTACCTGATGTCACCTGTTGGAGTTTGGGTTCCTTGCCGCTGTCGCCTTTGGCTTGCTTAGTTGGGGACACTTGACATTTGACTTGACATTTGATATTCAACAGTATTCTTGACATTTATTCAACAGTGCTTCTGATCTGCCTGCATTGACACTATTCTTTAAGAGCTGCTGTGCAGCCAAAATTATGTACCAGTTATCAATGTAAAGCTGCTTTGACACAATCTGCATTGTAAAAAGTGCTATATAAATAAAGGTGACTTGACTTGACTACTTTCAATCATACAGTGGCCTAATTAGTATTTTGGACACTGAAAAGCATTCTTAAAATGTCATTCACACAAGTCCTGTTCACACTACAAATAATAACTATAAAGATAACTATAGAGTTTATTATAGGCGCACGCTGGAGTTATGTCTGTCGCTTTAAATGCTCAAACTCTTTAAAGTGGGGTGGATTTTGATTGGCTGTCAATGTTTTTCATCATTTATCAGCTGAGAAAAAAAAAAATTCTGAAAGTGATTCCAAAGATTTTGTTCCCCTTTGTCGTTGGTATAGTTGTGGTGTTGAATTCCCTATATCCTCATAGAATTAGAACAATTATTAAAACTATAGTTATAGTTATCGTCCTTGGTGTGAATGAGCCTTTAGAATGTCATTGTGTTGGATTTAAAAGTACAGGTCCTTCTCAAAAAATTAGCATATTGTGATAAAGTTCATTATTTTCCATAATGTAATGATAAAAATTAAACTTTCATATATTTTAGATTCATTGCACACCAACTGAAATATTTCAGGTCTTTTATTGTTTTAATACTGATGATTTTGGCATACAGCTCATGAAAACCCAAAATTCCTATCTCAAAAAATTAGCATATTTCATCCGACCAATAAAAGAAAAGTGTTTTTAATACAAAAAAAGTCAACCTTCAAATAATTATGTTCAGTTATGCACTCAATACTTGGTCGGGAATCCTTTTGCAGAAATGACTGCTTCAATGCGGCGTGGCATGGAGGCAATCAGCCTGTGGCACTGCTGAGGTGTTATGGAGGCCCAGGATGCTTCGATAGCGGCCTTAAGCTCATCCAGAGTGTTGGGTCTTGCGTCTCTCAACTTTCTCTTCACAATATCCCACAGATTCTCTATGGGGTTCAGGTCAGGAGAGTTGGCAGGCCAATTGAGCACAGTAATACCATGGTCAGTAAACCATTTACCAGTGGTTTTGGCACTGTGAGCAGGTGCCAGGTCGTGCTGAAAAACGAAATCTTCATCTCCATAAAGCTTTTCAGCAGATGGAAGCATGAAGTGCTCCAAAATCTCCTGATAGCTAGCTGCATTGACCCTGCCCTTGATAAAACACAGTGGACCAACACCAGCAGCTGACATGGCACCCCAGACCATCACTGACTGTGGGAACTTGACACTGGACTTCAGGCATTTTGGCATTTCCTTCTCCCCAGTCTTCCTCCAGACTCTGGCACCTTGATTTCCGAATGACTTTGGACCACTGAGCAACAGTCCAGTGCTGCTTCTCTGTAGCCCAGGTCAGGCGCTTCTGCCGCTGTTTCTGGTTCAAAAGTGGCTTGACCTGGGGAATGCGGCACCTGTAGCCCATTTCCTGCACACGCCTGTGCACGGTGGCTCTGGATGTTTCTACTCCAGACTCAGTCCACTGCTTCCGCAGGTCCCCCAAGGTCTGGAATCGGTCCTTCTCCACAATCTTCCTCAGGGTCCGGTCACCTCTTCTCGTTGTGCAGCGTTTTTTGCCACACTTTTTCCTTCCCACAGACTTCCCACTGAGGTGCCTTGATACAGCACTCTGGGAACAGCCTATTCGTTCAGAAATTTCTTTCTGTGTCTTACCCTCTCGCTTGAGGGTGTCAATGATGGCCTTCTGGACAGCAGTCAGGTCGGCAGTCTTACCCATGATTTCGGTTTTGAGTAATGAACAAGGCTGGGAGTTTTTAAAAGCCTCAGGAATCTTTTGCAGGTGTTTAGAGTTAATTAGTTGATTCAGATGATTAGGTTAATAGCTCGTTTAGAGAACCTTTTCATGATATGCTAATTTTTTGAGATAGGAATTTTGGGTTTTCATGAGCTGTATGCCAAAATCATCAGTATTAAAACAATAAAAGACCTGAAATATTTCAGTTGGTGTGCAATGAATCTAAAATATATGAAAGTTAAATTTTTATCATTACATTATGGAAAATAATGAACTTTATCACAATATGCTAATTTTTTGAGAAGGACCTGTAGTTCAATAAACATATAGTAAATATTTAGTAACTTACATTTTGGACACAGTATTGTCAGTTACATTGTTTATTTTTGCTCTGCTAATTAAAATATTTCTAAACAAAACCAAAAGCAGAATCAACCATTGAGCAACACAGTTTTGTGTTACTTAATAAATCATCACTTTTGAACGAATTGAGCACATAATTCAGTGACTCACTCATAAAATACTGACTTATTTTGTTCCTGTATGAATCAGTGTTCAAATAAATTGGTTGTGTGAATGATTCAGTGACTCTCTAATAAAACAGTCACTTGGGGTGCTTCTCGAATGGAAGGATGCATCCTAGTGAGGCTGTGTTCTTCCTAGTCCAGTCCTTCTGGCTTGTAGGCTGGCTTGTCTGGCTTGTACAGTCTTCCTCAGTTTTAAATGCTAGAATGAGACAGTCTAGGAAGTGTGCATGGCTACGTCACACATTCCCACCCCCACAGCATGAAAATACTTTGCATTAAGAATCTTAATATTATCTGACATTCTATTGCAATACAGTGAATGAAAACTGTGGTCTCTCAGTGGCTTATATTATTGGCAGTTTAATTTACACCAAAACAAAAGATAACATGTATGACTTCATCTCCAAAAACATTATTTTTGTCTTACATTTTATAATGAGCTCAAACAAGCTCAGTGCCGACTCATTTTCCGTCAGTTCTTTGTTCTGAATTGGAATGTGTGCAAAGGATTTTAGGTGATTGAAGGACATGGATACACTTGATGCATCCTTCAAAATAAGCTGAATGAAGGATGCGAAACAAAAGCTACCTTCCAAGAATCCTTCAAATTGAGATGGCCTTTGACGGCGCTTGATGACGCGTCAGCAGGAATATGCAGCCTTACTAGGATGCAGCCTTCTGTTTGAGAAGCACCATTGGCCCTGTCCCAAATGGCACCCTAAATACTCGCAATCTTCTTACGAGTCCGCACCTTTGTGACATAATGCCGCTTTGACTGTCAGGAAGATGTCACCAGTGCGGGCTTGGCAAAAGTGCGCATCGAGGGCGCATAGTGACCGCAAAGGGGGGCGCTCGCGGACACCCTTCTGAGACCTAAAATGGACAAATGGGACACCTTACGGTCTCGTGGACTTAACGGACACGCGCACGCGGCAGCCATTGTAAGTCCACAATACCAAAAGTGCTATGAAGTGTGCCATTTGAGACAGGGCCATTGTTTTGTTCCTGCAAGAAATCAGTGTATGAATGAATCAGTTGAGTCAATGATTCAAACAACTCATAAAGACAGTCCTTTTTTACCTCCTACTGGGTACTGATGTAAGCTGCAGAACAACATGTCAGTTGTTGTGTACGACATATTAAGTGTCATCTGCATACATATGTGACTGGACCTTGTCTCAACAAAAATTCTTAAAATTTTGCATGAGAAGTGTGCTATCATTCATTTTAAAAATACTACTAAGTAAAATATTTTGTTATCTAATGCAATGACATTTAAGGCCAATTCACATTGTACCAACAGACGACGATCAACGGCAACAAATACTTTGTTGTTGTGTAATGCTTGATTTCACCAATTAAACATGTTGAGTTGTCGTTTGTCAGGTCGTGGAATGTCTAAGAAGTGACATACTGTGATCTGGTGATTGCCCGCGGTGGTCGGCACCTGTAGGTGCTCTGTAAATTGGCCTTTAGGCAATACAGTGTGTTCAAATACATTTTGGTGTCATTGTATCTGTATGGACTATATATCTGCAACATATCTAATCTCTCAGTGACTTACTAAATAACAAATTAATTAAATCCCCAGAGGAGAGGACCGGTGTCGTCATTTTATCATTGAAGAGGAGGAGAGTGGAGCATCTGGCAGCGTATATCTAATTGCTGGAGAAAACAGCCGCCATAGAAGCCTGGACAACCTAATCAGCTACTACACCCGTTATCCTGTGGGGCCCTTTAATGAGTTGTTGACTGTGCCTTGTGTACAGGTACACGCACAATTGGTTTCTCTGAAAAAATGTCCATGATTTTTAGAGAGGGGAATATTAAAAATTATTTTACATTTGAATTTTCCTGTAATCTCACTTCATATCCTGTCTTTCTTTTTTTTGTGTGTGTGTGTGTGTTATCTAGCCTAATGGTGGCTTTGAGGAAATTAATAGGTGGAAAGTGAAGGACAGGGAAGCAGAGAGAAATAGAAAAGAAACAGATCAAGAAAAGCAAACAAAACTGCCCATGGCCATCGGCCCAGCTGTTCTGAATCCATTACCCACAAACCCCTCCAATCAGATCACTTCTGCTACAGATGAGTCTGTGCAGTATGCAGCAGTGAGAAAGCCACTAAAAAAGAGCTACTCGTTGCCGGAGTGCAACTGTGGACCTAACACAGCAGCGCCTCCTGGCGTAGAAGTGAGTAATTACAGACAAGCAAAATCTCACTTTTTTTCTCTGACATTTTAAACTGTGCAGAATATATATTTTTTAGGACAATAGACTTAATTTAAAGTCATTTCCGGGAACATGAATAGCATTAAAGTGGGCTCTTTGTTAATTGCTAATAAACCGCCTGGTTATACCCTGGCAACCACCCAAACACCATAGAGACTACATAACAAGCACGCTAAAAATCGCTCCTTACCTTAGCAACCGCATAGAAACGCCCTGGCAACCACAAAGAGCACCTCGACATCAAGGTGGCTAGTTTTGCACGGTCAATAGAGCTGGATAAAAATTTCGCCACCTTCATTTGAACCATATTTATGTATGTGATGCTTGTTATTGTTTACTGTGTACAGTAAAAAAAAAAAAAGTCTATCTGTTGAGTTGTTCTCGCGGACTGCATAAATAAACAAACAAACATACGACGCCAAGTTTAGTAAGTAACGTTGGTTTGATTTACGAACGAATGATTCGTATGAGTCGATTCATTTAAACGAATGAAAAACGCGTCTAATCCGAATCCTCAAACGAAAGACTCTGAGATGATTCCTACTCACATTTTCTTGTTAACAATAGCTGTTTCTATTGTCCCTGTGCCATCTTCTCATTATTACAGTTGTCTATGTGTGATGTGTAGCCTATTACAGCTTGACTAGAAGAGAGGTTTAATGGTGGGTTGTGCTGTTGACTTTTTCATTTGTAACTTTATGTTTAATGTGAGAGTCATATTACACACTAACAGGACACACTACGTATTTGTCCCCCACTAGAATGGCATTTCTGAGCTTGCTGAAAAAACCTCAGAGGATCATGCTCCTGCTGTGGATGCCCCATATGCCCGAGTTAACAAACCCCCTAGAGCAGTATCAGAAAATACCCCCAACTTAAGTGCCCACCCTCACCCTGAACAACAGGGAGCAACAGCAGCTTTTACCCCTTCATCCATCCCAAGCTTTGACACAACAGCAGCAGACCAGAAATACTGGAAAATGGAGCCCATGCACACCTATGAGGAGACCCCACACACACGCACCCGTTCTGAGGAAATTGACTGCTATGCCATGGGGTGGAGGAGGCAGGTGCCAGGAGATGCAGGTAGGAATGAGAAAAACAGGTGTCAAAACTCACTCAAGACATTTTAATCCTGTTTCCTCAAATTTAAATTATGATTTGAATTTGTTTCAAAAGAACCACACACTCATTAGTCAGTGAAATAATATATTAGCATATGAAGACATGCAATATAATGCTTATTTGGTATATTGTTTGCTGTTTTGATTCTTTCCTCAGCGAACCTTCCAAATAATCATCTCTATTCAGAGGTGAACATAAAAGGTGCCCAAGAAGGCTCTGCTGTACCCAGACCCGGGCCTAGTCTTCCTCTCAGACCACCCCCAAGATCTCCTCATGGTCCTTTGCGACCAGAGGTCACTGGGCAGGTAAATATCCATATGCACATGTTATGTGCAACATTCTGTATAGTATGTTATGTTCAGTCTGTTATAAAAATGATCAAATGTATGATTTTTCCCTCAGAGTTTTGGTGCGTCCCCACTAATAGCTCAGACCCAGAACTCTGGTTTCCATCATTCAGAGCAGCCACATCTAGAGTCCTCCAGCTCTATTTATGAGCAGATTCCAGAGAGATCAACCAGCTCTAGACCATTTCTGCCCCCACCAACCCACAAACGCTGACCTCAGGATTGCACTGACCTCTAAAAGCACCAAAGGAGTATTTAGTTCACATACACTTGATAGAATTTAGAAAACAGCATTGTGATAAACATTAGGATGGCAATCATATCTGTACCAAATATTACATTACTTATAACCTTTATATACATTTATAACTTCACATATAACTGTGGGCTTGTGAATTTTGACCTCTCCATGGAAGTTGCAGACATATTTATCTGTAAAGAAAGTGATTTTTAAAAAATTTTTTATTTAAACTAAATCAGGATATGCCTTTTTCATAGAATCAGTCAAAGATGTATTTTATTTTTAAATTAAATTTTAGCTATCTGAATTCTAACTAAGGATTTCGTTTGTTTATGCATTTGAGGATTGCAGTCCTCCCTAGTCGTTATCAACCCAATGTTTGATGATAGATTCAAGTGTGTTTGATAGAATTTTTTGACCAATGACATTCCCATAAAAGACCAAATATGCACTAATCTCTGCACGAGGAAAAACATCACAGAGCAACACAGATGAAAGCACATTTTCAGCAAGTGAAGAGACAATGAAAGCATCTCTGTAAAACCTTTTATTTCCACAAACTAGCCCACCATTGATCATGAAGGGCTGTACAGTTCTGTTTAGCATTTGAGCATCTGAGAATGGTTACAAAAAAATAAGATGGTGCACCTAAGTCCGTCTTGGAATGGCCACTTTAATGTCAAAAGCAAATGTCAATGATCCTCCTACTTTATGCCTCAATCCCCAGATCGCTCAAAAAAAAAATTATCTGATAAAGACCAATATCACTTAAAAACAGATTAAATCATTGACCATTTACCCCAATATGGGTAATTAATTTATTCAAAAACAACATTCTCAACCCACCCCGCCCACCATAATTCACTTAACATCCCTCCCCCCACACTCACACAATGATCCCTGATCTGTTTTTGTCCTGTAATTGATAACTCAGTTCTTTTTGCTCTTCGGTGAGTCATACTTCCTCTTGCTGGAGTACCACAGGAGCAGAGGAATGCCAATGGAGGGAAGGGTCATGACACCAAAAGCTGCCCAGTCCAACTATTAGATAGAGAGAGAAAGAAAAGTTTACACTTACATATCATAACAGCACAGGATACATTCCATTTTCCACATTAAAGCATTGCTGAATCACTTACGTAATGTGGAGAAAAGCGTCTGTCAAACTCTCTCTGGGCCAGAATGCCTCCCTGACCTGGAGCACTTGTGTAACCAACCTAATAGAAGAGAAGAATAGAATGACTTGGCTAACAACCAATAACTATAATGCAGTGTTTTGCAAATTTGATTTTTGATTGGAAA
>RJVU01042534.1:2094315-2110563 GCA_003731715.1 Anabarilius grahami
ATATCACATGAGTAGCCGTGCGATATGGCTATATATCAGCACGGCTGTGATTTGGCCATAGGTAATCACAGCGTGCTGACACACACATATATACATATATATATATATTAGTAATTTTAATATAAAAAAGTATTATATAAAATGTTATCATACCATTTATTACCATCTAATATTATGGTCTAATGGATCTAACTTATTGTAATCAATAAAATTAAAGGTCAGATTATTAATGCAGAAAAATGTTCAATAATAAAAAAGCCTTAAAGGACTTAAAGGGTTAGTTCACCCCCAAATGAAAATTCTGTCATTAATTACTCAGCCTCATGTCGTTCCACAAGACCTTCGTTCATCTTCGTAACACAAATTAAGATATTTTCGATAAAATCTGATGGCTCAGTGAGGCCTGCATTGACAGCAAGTTATTTAACACTTACAAATGCCCAGAAAGGTAGTAAAGACATTTTTAAAACAGTTCATGTGACTATAGTGGTTCAACCTTAATGTTATGAAGTGACGAGAATACTTTTTGTGCACCAAACAACAAAAAACTAACAAAAAAACACTTTATTCAACAATATCTAGTGATGGGCGATTTCAAAACAATGCTTCATGAAGCTTCGAAGCTTTACGAATCAGTGGTTCAGAGCGTGTATCAAACTGCCAAAGTCATGTGATTTCAGTAAACAAGGCTTTGTTACATCATAAGTGTTTTGAAACGTTTACAAATTTCAATGGTTCACGTGACTTTGGCAGTTTGATACGCGCTCCGAACCACTTCGAAGCTTCATGAGTTTGTTATTTAGTTTTTTTGGCGCACAAAAAGTATTCTCGTCTCTTCATAACATTAAGGTTGAACTACTGTAGTCACATGAACTGTTTTAAATACGTCTTTAGTAGCTTTCTGGGCATTTGAAAGTGTTGATTAGCTTTCTGGCAATGGAGGCCTTACTGAACCATCGGATTTAATCAAAAATATGTTAATTTGTGTTCCAGAGATGAACGAAGGTCTAACAGGTGTGGAATTTTCATTTTTGGGTGAACTATACCTTTAAGAAGATTACGTATTAAGACAAGCCAGGCCATTTTCATATTATGGGTAATTAAGGCACAGAAAAAATAAATACATTTTCTTTGCGCTGGCTGTGTACATGAAAGGTATCGGAGGACTCCACTTACCACAACCTGTCCGCCTTCCTGTGCCAGGTAACTAACTGAAGCAGAGGTGAAGTTGAAGTATCCAGCTTTCAGTGGCCGCAGAACCACTGTGTGAGAAACATTACTGGCACTATAGAGAGGAATAGTTAGGGAACATAATCTACTAAAGAGCAAAAGTAAATAAAGCATCCTGACTGTCTGTGACAGTTCTGATGATGATGATAAGTGCTATCAGTAAGTGATTGTTTAAAGGTTTAATGGGATTACTAACAGAGTGTAAAGTACTCAGAATATATTCTCATATATGAAAAGATCAAAACAGGATAGTAAACAGAACAGCTATTGCTTTTTGAAGGAGGATACGGAGCAATACGATCCCATTTCACATTGAGCATTCCTGAAACAATGCCGAAATCTTCAGGGGGGAAAGAGTCATCTGACAACTCAACCTCCAATGCAGCACTAGGCAAAACAAACAAACAAAAAATTAAATACAATAACGAACTAGATTATAAATCACCCCATTAGTCATCACCATCTTTTGAAAATGAGCTTAACTTCTGAGAGAAAGAGGACAATACCTGGTGCCCACATTGTAGATGTTGTATTGCAGAGTAAGATCTCGTCCCTCTACGGCGTATCGGTTCAACAGGGACTTAGATGCCAACAGACGAGCCCCTTCTTCTCCTGCCACCAGACCCATCACAGCAACCAGAGCAAATACACAGAACACCCTCATCTGTGGGGGAAATGGAGTATTTATAACACAAAACAGACCAACTGCTAATGGTATACAAGGGTAATCAACATTTAAACATGTTGCATAAAAAGACACTACAACTAAAATGCTGTCACTACATCTGTGTGTAGAGGTGAATAGAGAAACAGGGCAATTTAGAATAATGAAGTCACTTGATAAAACATCGATTTAAACTCTTACAGTTGGTTGGGCTATAACAGACAGTGCAGTCTGTAAGAGGCAACATCTGCATGCATGAAAGGATGAATGAAATTTCCAAATAAAAGGCACATGTTGTCAAATAACGGTTCTATAATACAGAGATCTGTTCTTAAATATAATACATCTTTTAAACAGACATATTTTAATATTTTTAAAATCAAAACCGTTCATTTTGTATGCTTACGTGTACAACACCAGTCTCACACACACAACCGCTACAAACTACTGAATTTCAGCGTCATTACCGTACTGAACTCGGCTAATGATATTTAATGCACTAGAATAAAACTATTAAAAGATTTCAATTAGTGGAATGATGAAATTCTTATATAATCGCTTAAACAAGGTGACAAACTGTGATTACGTGTACTTCGCATTCGTCTTAAGTCTATTGTACAGACAACGTCGACTGTTTCCTTATACAATCACAGACAAAATCGTTTTCATGAGTCATTCTCAGCATATATTATATTTTTAAACATAAAAATTTAGCAGCCACTTTACCTTCATCCGCTGGGTTGAGCCTCAAAATTACGAAGACAGTTCAACGCACGCGCAGATGATTTCAGTCTTCCGCTAACATGACGTGTCCACTGTGTGTACGGATAAACGCTGAATCCCACAGCGCCGCCTACTGCTTCGGGTGGACCTTTGTTTCAAAATAATTACTTGATAGCAGCAGAAAAAAAAGACTTTTATTAATACTTAAATCGTAATAAAGTAAAAATAGAAAAATAAAGGGAAATGTCTGTATATAAAGAAATATAAAAGGTATAAAACATTTGCATTTTAATTGTTTGTATAGTACCATAGACACATTTGTGTGAACACCATTGCAAAATAAACAGGCAGATATGGGTCAAGAGCTACCCAAATTAAGTTACTAAATACATGTGCATGTAAGTAAAGAGAAATTATATTGTGTTCTCAAACAATCTGCCAAAATCTCCAGATTAAGGAAACATCCAAACATAAATCAACACAACAAGTAAGGTACAAAATATGTAACTGGAGTTTCCTTTTTTAACAAACTTAACAATAGTTAATAATGTTTGATCAATTTTCATATTTAGGATATAAATATATATCATAAATGTCTATTTGTCAGTTTTGCATAGGTAGGCCTATAATTGGCCTAGTTTCTGCCTCCAGTGAAGCCATTAACACTTTCCTTGCATCTTCTGCGATTTCATTCAGAGCTTTTTTCAGTACTCTTGAGACAGTCAAAAAAGACAGTGGCACTTCAACCACAGACTATAATGGGTATATGCATAATAACATGCTCAAGTGTCACTTGTTTTACAAACATTGATTCAGCACCCAAAAATCTCTTGTTTATCCCTACAGTGTTCCAAGCCAAAAGCACTGCAGTACCTTTTTAGCTAAGGAGGTGCCAACAGCCAGGTTAGTCTCCATTTGTACCCACAAGGGGATGTCAGAGGTCAAACTGGCAAGTGCCCCCCTCACCCAGTAGATCATACCTTTGTAATTTCACTTCAGAGCATGAGATGCAAAAACAGTTATTAGAGCAAGTGATATATAATTGTTCATGAAGGTTGAAGGCGAAGCCCTCCAGGAACTCGGTTTGACACCCCTGATGTAAGTTGTTCCAAAAAGGTTTTTCAACTAAAAACGTAAAACTTTTTATGTTTTGGGCAATCATTTACACAACAACGGTGTGCAAGTTTTTGAAACCAATACCATTATCGTCTCCATGTAAACTACAAAAACGTGAATTTGTGAAAACAGTGCTGTTATGTGCATATGTATTACCTGTTCAGTCTATAGGTGTGTGGTGTTTCAGCTGTGATGAATTATGCAAACGCAGCATGAGCATCACTACAGGAAGCAGAAAGTGTCCAGATTCAAGTCTCCATTTTCAGCTCCTCCCTGACTGCAAGCGGCTACTCTCACCGCAGAGTACATCCAGTACATCTTACATCCAGCTGCAGCCAATGTCGAACACATCTATTGGTTGTTTTAGTCATGTGTTCCCCATGTTCATGTATTTAAAGCCTCTTGTTTTCCATGTTACATTTTTGTGCATTGGATTTACAGTGCTCAGTGTAAATGAGTACACCCCCTTTGAAAAGTAAACAAATATCTCAATGAACACAAAAACTATTTCCAAAAAGTTGACAAGACTAAGTTTAATATAACATATGTTTAACTTATAACATGAAAGTAAGGTTAATAATATAACTTAATATAATATAATAAAATAGGTTAATAATATAGCTTAATATAATAATATGTGTGTTTAGGATCGTTGTCCTGTTGGAAAAGTGCACGACGACCAAGGGCACGTAGTGATGGTAGCATCTTGTCTTTCAGTAAAGAGCAGTACATCTGTGAATTCATGATGCCATCAATGAAATGCAGCTCCCCGACACCAGCAGCACTCATGCAGCCCCACATAAGGACACTGCCACCACCATGTTTCACTGTAGGCACCATGCATTTTTCTTTGTATTCCTCACCTTTGCGACGCCATACAGTTTTGAAGCCATCAGTTCCNATTCTGATTCTGTTGGAAAAGTGCACGACGACCAAGGGCACGGAGTGATGGTAGCATCTTCTCTTTCAGTAAAGAGCAGTACATCTGTGAATTCTTGATGCCATCAATGAAATGCAGCTCCCCGACACCAGCAGCACTCATGCAGCCCCACATAAGGACACTGCCACCACCATGTTTCATACTGTAGGCACCATGCATTTTTCTTTGTATTCCTCACCTTTGCGACGCCATACAGTTTTGAAGCCATTATTTCCAAAAACATTTATCTTGGTCTCATCACTCCAGAGTATAGAGTCCCAGTAGTCTTCATCTTTGTCAGCATGGGCCCTGGCAAACTCTAGGCGGGCTTTTTTGTGCCTGGGCTTTAGGAAACGCTTTTGTGGACAGCAAATAGTCACCCCAGTTTGGCTTTCTACTTCTTTAGATAACTGCAGTGAACTTGCATGCTGATTTTCTTCAACCCTTCTCATCAGAAGACGCTCCTGTCGAGGTGTTAACTTCCGTGAACGACCGGGACGTCTCTGTGAGATGGTTGCAGTTCCATCTTTTTATTCTGACTGATAAGTAAAGCTTTGCTGATCTTGTTGTAGCCTTCACCTTTCTGGTGTAAAGAAATTATTTTCTTTCTCAGGTCTTGTGACATTTCTCTTCCATGTGGTGCCATTGCTGACAGCATGAAATGGGAAAGGGTTTTAACTCCATTTTATAGTCAGCTGTCTGCTGGACACCTGTGTAATTAAAAAGGAGTCTCACCTGTGGTTGAATTCTTGTTAATTAGACATTTGTAGTCTAAAATTTAGCTTTGCTCCAGAGACTTTCAGTGGGATGTACTCATTTTTGCATCACCCTAATTTGAGTAAAACTGAAAATTTTGTTCTCTAAGTTATATTATTAACCTTACTTTCATGTTTTAAGTTAAACAGATGTTATATAAAACTTAGTCTTGTCAACATTTTGGAAATTGTTTTTGTGTTCATTGAGATATTGTTTAAAATGTTACTTTTCAAAGGGGGTGTACTCATTTACACTGAGCACTGTATGTAACCCTGCTGTTGGTTAGTGTTTCGTACAAGTCTGCTCATTGTCAAGTCTGCACATGTTCCAGTCAAGTCTTTGTTTTGTGTTTGCTCACTTGGTTCTTCAACTTGCCTTTAGTGGACTATTGTTACAGAATACAAAACCTTCAACAATGAACCCAGCAGTCTCCTTCGCCTTCATCAAGGTAATAGAGCCATTGAGGATTATGTTAAAGAGTTAATTTGTGAACTTTGTCACCTTGTTGGTGTTTAATGACATGGCTTTAAAGGATGTTTTTCATTATGGTTTAAATTAGCCTATTTGCTCTAAATTAAGATAAAGGGAAAAATATACTGGTGCCTGGCAGAATACATAGATCATGCCCTGATTTTAAGTGGGTCTTCGTATACTGTGGGAATTGCAGATTAGGGGCCCTGCAATTCCACAGTACCCCCCGTGCCAGATTGTTTCCACCTCCCCGACTGTTTGTCAGGATTTATTCACATGTCTACCACACCAGGGCCTGTTCACATCATGTCTACCAAGCCAGGGCCCTCATCCATCATGTCTGCCATGCCAAAGTGTCATCACGTCATGGCCGTCACCCCAGAGCCTCTTCACGACATGGCCGTCACTCCAGAGCTGCACCATGTCCCTCTGCTCCATGGTCCTGTCATGTGATTTCCCTGTTCCCACATGTGATCTTGTCATGTGCTCCTCTTGTGAATGTGTCATGTTGTCATTGGTTGTTTTAGTCATGTGTTCCCCAAGTTCATGCATTTAAAGCCTATTGTTTTCCATGTTACTTTTTTGTGTATTAGATTTATGTAACCCTGCTATTGGTGAGTTTTTTGGTCAAGTCTGCTCATTGTCAAGTCTGCTCATGTTCCAGTCAAGTCTTTGTTTTGTATTTGCTCACATTGGATTATATTAAAAAAACTGCACATGGGTTCTTCAACTCTCCTTCAGTGGACTATTGTTACAGCATCCTAAGTGTAGCAGTGGCAACAGAGGTGATGTTGCAGCACTATTTGTCCAAGGGGAAAGTAAAGTAAAAGGAAGAGAGGGTCAAAACCAAACATATTACATTTAGTACATTTATTCCAGTTGAAAAAAAGAACAAAATGAAAAGAAATGCAAGATTATGTTTATTGAACTAACATAAATTTGAAAAAAACAAAAAAAAAACACAGTTACTTATTTCGCCAAACAAGCAGTACTTTTTCCCCCTCAAATGTAAGTTTGAATAAAAGCAACAGCTACATTTCTATCCTGACACGTTCTGTCATGTTTACACAGCAGTTTCCACTGAAGCCATTAATACATTTTTGGCATCTTCTGCTATGTCATTCAGAGCTTTTTTCAGCATTGTTGAGACTGTCATATAGGACATTCCTCCTGCCACCACAGTACCAAGAATGGGTATGAGGCTCACAACATACTCAACTGCATTTTCAGCCATAGCCAGGGATGCAGCACCCAGTAAAGATAATATTGAAGCTGGGTTTATCCCACCACGCAGTGGCGACTTCATCAGACTCTTCAGTTCCTCAATGGTCTTCCCAGATTTCTCACAAAGCTTCTGTAGAGATGGATCATCCATACCAAAGGTATTGTAGTACATTTCAGTCTCTTTTTTGACAATGGCTAAATCCACAGCAACTGAAAGACCAGGAAGAGGAACTGCAGCCACACAAGCAGACAGCAAAGCTACTTTTCCAATATTTGCCTCTAAAGCTTTCTTCTTTTTCTCATTAATCTCCAGTGTAATATTCGGCAAAGCCAACATCAGCACACCTCTCTTATGCTGTGGAAGCTCTTTCTCCATCCTCTCCTGAAGCTGATTTAAATCATACTTCTCGAGCTCAAAGCTAGAGATCAAGAACACGACAGGATCCTCTATACCAATCTTTCTCAGCCCTAGACAGAAACAATGGGCATCATGAAATAAGCCATATTTTATAATAATAATAATTAGGCTATGTATCATTTTCAATATAATCCTTAATTGTTGTTTTTACATTAGTAAACTATATTTGTTCAATGTGAACATTTTAAACACAACATCTTAAACATTTTCTTGTTCAAATTATTGTCATAACAAAACTGAATAACTGACCATTTTCACAATCCTCTCGGATGGTATCCAGTGTCTTTTTCTGGTCAAAGTTCTTCTTCCTCTTCTCAGCATCAATGCATGAGTCCATCTTAGAACGAACAAAATAAAACTTTTTCCCCATGTTCTTGATCTCTTCGGCCAGTTGAGTGTGGCATTCTCTGAACCGATCTGAAGCAATGATGATGAAAAAATCATACCGTTCAAACTGAACCAGTTTAAGATATTCATCGGCTTTGAAGTTTGGTGTTCCAATTCCAGGAAGATCCCACACTTTCACATTTTTGTATTTAGGGTGGAAGTAAACTTCAGGCTCCATAGTGGTTTCTACTGAGCCAGTTTTAGCAGAGTCCTCTTCTTCATCCCCTAAACCCCTGAATGCATTGACAAACGTAGACTTACCAGAACCTGACTCTCCCGTCACACCAATGTTAAGTTCTACAAGATCTTGCTTTTTGAGGAATTCTTTGATTGTGTTTATCGCTGATGGGAGATCCTGAGTAGATATTGAATCTTTAATATCCTCCAGGTCCTCCTGAGTTATTATACAATAATCTTCAAATGTAGCCATCTAAAAAAAGAACCGTCAATTTCAACAGTGTTATAAAAAGAAACTGTAGAAAATATGTTGCATAAAACAACAGCTTAAGATGTCAGTGCCACAATTATGTTCAGTTAGTTTCATTTTCATGGACTCTTAGTTTGTTTATCTTCAGTCTCCTGTCTCCATTGTTCTCAGTTTCCTGCCACTTGTTTGTATCCTAGGTTACTCATTACGTTCTAGTTTCTCACTATGGTTACTATCAGTTCCCTCTTTTGTAACACCTGTGTTTATCCAGTCATCTGTGTTTCAAACAGGATATGCTGCTTACCTACACCCCTTTGCTGAACCGTGACAGACAGTCCCTTTCTGTGTGTTGGCCCATTTNGACTTTCCAGAACCTGACTCTCCCGTCACACCAATGTTAAGTTCTACAAGATCTTGCTTTTTGAGGTATTCTTTGATTGTGTTTATCGCTGATGGGAGATCCTGAGTAGATATTGAATCTTTAATATCCTCCAGGTCCTTCTGAGTTATTATACAATAATCTTCAAATGTAGCCATCTAAAAAAAGAACCGTCAATTTCAACAGTGTTATAAAAAGAAACTGTCGAAAATATGTTGCATAAACAGCTTAAGATGTCAATGCCACAATTAAGTTCAGTTAGTTTCATTTTCATGGACTCTTAGTTTGTTTATCTTCAGTCTCCTGTCTCCATTGTTCTCAGTTTCCTGCCACTTGTTTGTATCCTAGGTTACTCATTACGTTCTAGTTTCTCACTATGGTTACTATCAGTTCCCTCTTTTGTAACACCTGTGTTTATCCAGTCATCTGTGTTTCAAACAGGATATGCTGCTTACCTACACCCCTTTGCTGAACCGTGACAGACAGTCCCTTTCTGTGTGTTGGCCCATTTTAGCTAAAACTTAAAGGCCCGGTTTTACAGACGGGGCTTAGATTAAACCAGGATTAGGCCTTTGTTCAATATTAGGGCATTTATACAGCTTTCCTGTAGCTCAGTGGTTAGAGCGTGGCACTAGCAATGCCAAGGTCATGGGTTCGATCCCAGGGATTACACATACTTAGATACAATTGTATAGTATAATGCAATGTAAGTCGCTTTGGATAAAAGCGTCTGCCAAATGCATAAATAAATTTAAGTAGCTTTTATAAACGTGCCTTAGAAAAATTTTAAGATATGTAAGTGCAAGTTGCTTTCAGTTAAGACAGCTCAAACATGCATTTTAGTCATGGGACTAGGCTTAAGTCCCATTATCTGATGGGAAGTCCTATCTTAGCATTTCTCCATATAGTCAAGACATGATTCATGAAACCATTATTTTCAAACCAATCACTCATTTTAAGTTTCATAAAAAAAATGGCCCTACACACTTTTCAATAAGGGGTATTGTGCTCATGCAAAGTAAACGTGTGGACATCACAAGAGTCAATCTTAAATCTTAAATGCAAAAACAAAAAAGCAAAAAAAAAAATAAAAATGAATAGGTACGGTTTGTAAACTGAACTGTAAAGCATTACACAGACCCTCTTACATTTTTTTCAATCTCACCGTTATGCTTCAGAGCACGAGACACAGGAAGACCTTAAACCAAGAATAGGGGGGCTGATGTTTCCTTCACCAACGTGAAATTTACTGTTGTAAAGAAAAGTTTGAAGTACATTTCAGTCAAGGAGTGCAAATACATGAATTAATCTTATAATGTATAGCCTTATTGATTCATCAGGCATTTTCAATGTAACATTTGACTGCTAAAAAGTTTCTAAAATGGATTCTACATTATAGCACTGAATGAGACTTTAAATAAATATATACCAGATATTTGTTTTTATTTTGCTAGCTCATGCTAAATCTGTGAGGATAGCACAATAATTCTGAACATTTCATTTTACAACAAGAAATACATTACTGTCAAAAGTTCTATAAACATCTTTCTTACCAAAATCTTCTGAATAATCCACAGAGCAAGAACACACTGACAGCAAATCCGAAATGAAGATCTGAAATGAAGTCTGTAACTGTGCAGACCTATTAACTTTTACTCTGGACATAAATCAAAAGCAGTGTGAGATCCACCCAAAAAAAATACTTTCACTTTCACTGCCAAATCACCATAGTAACAAGAGTCATAGTGACGTAAATATTTACCTGGAGTTCATTTGTTGAAATTTGTGCATTAACACCCAGGGGCGTTGATAGACCCATTTAACTGCCCAACCACCCAATTAAGTATACCTCAATAAACATTCATAAATGTACATCTCTAAAGTTGTTCATATGTACATAGTCATTTTAGATGTTGTCAGTAACATATGTCGATATGTTTCGAGGTCTATGGAAATATTTGGTTGAACCCCTTGACAAGCAAATACTCGAAATTACATGAAATAATCACCAAAACTCCTTAGCCCTTAATATTTACAAATGATTAAACATTTAATTTAAAATAAAATAATGTCATTAAAGTTACAATTTGACTGATCTGAGTAAAGCATTTTCCAAAATATTTTTAATCAGAAATAAAGTGCCACATCGAGGACAAGAAAGGGGAATAGGAAAGTGGATGAAATGCTAAAATTAGTTAAAACTAATAAATATATATATACCGAAAAAAGATTACTATATATATATATATAATCTTTTTTTGGTTTCATTTAACATTATTTTTTTACTTTTCTATTATGGACACACTGACTGGGGTGGATATCTGCATTCATTGAGGCTTAAAATAGGATGGTATGTTTATTTAGAGCTGCATCAACCTCCTTTTTTGTTTCTTGAAGGGAAACTATGAATGAATTGTGAAGAAAGTATACTTGCAAATACACACAAGAACAATCAGAAAAACTCTTTAGTTCTTGATAAATATTTACAAATAAACAAACATTTAGTTTAAAATAAAATAACTTTATTTAAATTTAGTATCTGGCTGATTAGAGTATGACAGAGTATTCAACTCTTCTGTAACTTGTTTATGAAAAACAGTACAATGAGAATAAGGAGTGTCAGGAGAATAAAGAGTGTACACACCCAGGTTTGAAGTTAATCTCAAAAGGCAAAATGTTTTAACCATAGTAAAGAGACTAAGAGACTTTAAGAATGTTTGACATTTGCATACAAAGACACACATGCAAATCTTTTTTTTGGAAACAAAATAATGAAAAAGGCCAAATAAAATAATGTGACTACTGAGCAAAGTAAGGGAAACCCAGACTCGAGGATAAAGTTTGAACCCAGATGGAGGTATTTATTCAACACTTTATAAGATAAATAACAACAATAATTGTAGTGCAGAGACACTGGATGACTGAATAACTATGAATTATGAAATGTAAATGAGAAAGAAGAGAGAGCCAAAAGAAATCTATCAGGCAAGAAAGACACTGATAAATGATGTAAAGAATTGTGAATTTTGAGCAAATATACATTTGCAAATAAAAGTTATTTCTCCAAAGGTAACAATTATTATTCTAGCAAATCTTACACATTTAATCACATCTGTATTTTACAGTACCTCAAATGTAAGCTGCTTTGGATAAAAGCAACAGATAATGTAAATGTGAAATCTATATTATAAATGTCAAAAAAATATTCTAGAAATACCCCATTAGTTCTAAACGCTGTTGAATATTCTTGTCATTTTCTACACTTCAGTCTCCAGTGAAGCCATCAGCACATTCCTAGCATCATCAGCGATGTCATTCAGAGCTCTCTTCAGCATTCCTGAGACAGTCAGATAAGACAGTCCTCCTGCCACCAAACTGCCAATAATGGGAATGAAGCTCACAAGTAACTCAACAGCATCTTCTGATATAAAAAGAGACGCAGCACCCAGCAAGGTTAATATTGAACTTGTGTTTATCCCTTGATGCAGAGGAGACTTCATCAGACTCTTCAATTCCTCTACAGTTTTCCCAGATCTTTCACAGAGCTTCTGCAGGGATGGATCATCCAGACCAAACACACTGTAGTACTTTCTCAGCTCATCTGCTATGATGGCTATATCTGCAGCGATCGAAAGGCCAGGAAGAGGAATAACAGCTACACAAGCAGACAGGAGAGCAACTTTTCCAATGTTTTCCTCTAGAGCTTTTTTCTTTTTCTCATTAATCTCTAGTGTAATATTTGGCAAAGCCAACATCAGCACACGTCTCTTATGCTGTGGAAGCTCTTTCTCCATCCTCTCCTGAAGCTGATTTAAATCATACTTGCCGAGTTCCCAACCAGAGATCAGGAACACGACAGGATCCTCTATACCGATCTTTTTCAGACCTACAGAAACAGGAAAGGGCATCATGAAATATGTAAAAAATAAAGGATTACTATATAGTTATTTTATAATAATAAATGTATAAATAATATAGGCTAATAAATAATTATCAGTGTAATTAAAATCATCATTGTTTTTACTGGTTCAATACAATAATCATAAAGATAACATCTAAATCTCTTTGTTGCAAAAAAAAAAAAAAATTGTAATGTGAACTGAATAAACTAACCATTTTTACAATCTTCTCGGATGGTATCCAGCGTCTTTTTCTGGTCAAAGTTCTTCTTCCTCTTCTCAGCAGTAATACAAAAGTCAATCTTGGAACGAACAAAATAAAACTTTTTCCCCATATTCTTGATCTCTTCGGCCAGTTGAGTGTGGCATTCTCTGAACCGATCCGAAGCAATGATGATGAAAAAATCATAGCGTTCAAACTGAACCAGTTTAAGATACTCATCGGCTTTGAAGTTTGGTGTTCCAATTCCAGGAAGATCCCACACTTTCACATTTTTGTATTTAGGGTGAAGGTAAACTTCAGGCTCCATAGTGGTTTCTACTGGGCCAGTTTCAGCAGAGCCTTCATCTTCATCCCCTAAACCCCTGAATGCATTGACAAACGTGGACTTTCCAGAACCTGACTCTCCCGTCACACCAATGTTAAGTTCTACAAGATCTTGCTTTTTGAGGTATTCTTTGATTGTGTTTATCGCTGATGGGAGATCCTGAGTAGATATGGATTCTTTAAGATCTTCCAGGTCCTCCTGAGTTATTATACCGTAATCTTCAAACATATCCATCCTAAAAAANTTTATAAACTAACATAAACAAAGATTAATAAATACTGTAGCAAATATATTGCTTATTGTTAGTTGATGTTGGTTAATAAATTAATGTTAATAAATGAGACCTTACTGTAAAGTGTTCACATTTTTATTTATACTGTTTTTATTTCTATGATAAATTTGTGGAAAGGAGTTCAGTTAGGATGTCAAAGGTTGTAGAAGCTCATAAATCATGTACAGCAAGGTCTGAAGAGACTGAAATCATACAGAAGAGAAGTCAGTCAGTTGAGTTAGTGGCAAAACCTTTTACAGTGCTTGAGTATTGTTGTCTTTTACTGCATATGATAATTCATACTCAGAAAGTAGAACTGAAATGACATTCATTACAAGATGATTAGTTAAAACATTTCAAATACACCTGCAGAATATTTTTTCTAGTCATGTATTTCGTCATTGAGGATTTCTTAAAAATAGTGTGTAAAAATCTTGTCTCGTCTCGTGAACTCAATCTCGAGTCTCGTCTCGTCTCGTCTCGTGAGATACTCGTCTCGTCACACCCCTACTAATAAATGATTATCAGTGTAATTAAAATCATCGTTTTTACTGGTTCAATACAATAATCATAAAGATAACATCTAAATCTCTTTGTTGCTAAAAAAAAAAAAAATTGTAATGTGAACTGAATAAACTAACCATTTTTACAATCTTCTCGGATGGTATCAAGCGTCTTTTTTTGGTCAAAGTTCTTCTTCCTCTTCTCAGCAGTAATACAAAAGTCAATCTTGGAACGAACAAAATAAAACTTTTTCCCCATATTCTTGATCTCTTTGGCTAGTTGTGTGTGGCATTCTCTGAACCGATCTGAAGCAATGATGATGAAAAAATCATAGCGTTCAAACTGAACCAGTTTAAGATACTCATCAGCTTTGAAGTTTGGTGTTCCAATTCCAGGAAGATCCCACACTTTCACATTTTTGTATTTAGGGTGAAGGTAAACTTCAGGCTCCATAGTGGTTTCTACTGGGCCAGTTTTAGCAGAGCCTTCGTCTTCATCCCCTAAACCCCTGAATGCATTGACAAACGTGGACTTTCCAGAACCTGACTCTCCCGTCACACCAATGTTAAGTTCTACAAGATCTTGCTGTTTGAGGTATTCTTTGATTGTGTTTATCGCTGATGGGAGATCCTGAGTAGATATTGAATCTTTAATATCCTCCAGGTCCTCCTTAGTTATTATACAATAATCTTCAAATGTAGACATCTAAAAAAGAACCATGTCACGTGTTACAAAAAAGGTGAAGTTAATGGAAATGTACATCCCATAAAGCCCACAAAAACAAAAAAACAATAATAACAGAAAATGCATTGATGAGCCAAAACACTGCGATCAGTCCAGGTGAATCGAATATTGTTTGTTATCTCCTAACAAGGTCTGGTTAGAAAAGATGCACTCTAAAAAACACTGGGTTTTAAACAACCCAATTTGGGTTGTTTATAAATGTGTGTTGGCAGTGTGTGTACACAACCACCCTATAATGATAAAAATCCTACGACTTCCCCATAAATCATAAGCAGTGTCTCAAAACAACACGATTCCAGATCCCTGGCAGTGTGACGTCACATTAGCCACAGGCCCCGCCCACGAATGTTGACAGACACTGCCGTTTTAACACAGCCAGCTGTACACAGTCCGCCATTGCTGCACTGACGAGAATGTCTCGTCAGTGCCCTGGCCTCCAGTCCAAATTCCCCAGATCTCAATCCAAATGAGCATCGGTGGGATGTGCTGGACCACAAGTTCGAACATTGGCAGCTGCACCTTGCAATCTACAGGACTTGAAGGATCTGCTGCTAATGCCTTGGTGCCAGATACTACAGGACACCTTCAGGGGTCTTTTAGAGTCCACGCCTCGACAGGTCGGTGCTGTTTTGGCAGCACATGGACCAACAGCATATTAGGTAGCATATCACAATGATTTGGCTCATCTGAGTATTTTTGTTGTTGTTTATTTATATTTTTATTATCATTACTGAGGTTCATATGCATCTTGCATGTCACAGTTTAACGTATATCTAAAATCGTAAAATCTTAACTGTTTTAATATTACATGCGCATTTCAGCCGAAACTCCCATTTTAACTGGGAGAAAGATTATATGGATCTTTTATTTTGTGATCATCAAGATATACATGAAACCTTACTTTTTGCATTAATTTTAAGTTTTGTCAAATAATTTGCTTTGCCCACTAGCAATATCGGTTGATTTATTGGCAGTTGTTACTGTGGCAATAGCCTAGTTAAAACAACTGATATTTAATCTTAACAACCTTTAACCCTTTAGCTTTATCTGATCCATTGATTGTACTTTTACCCTATTTCAGTTAGCCTATTACATTTAATCAGACTAATAAGTACTAAATTAATGTTCTGCTATATATCATGATAAGATTGAAAGATCTTACCTTTTTCAATCTCACTTTTGAGCATCCGAGGACGAGACTCTGGAAGAATTAATAGACCAAGATTAGGACTGCCGTTTCCTTCACAGAGTTGAAATTTACTGCTGTAAGTTTGAAGTAGGCTACATATCCGTAAATCAAATAACTCTAATGTGAAACTTACTTGAATCGTTAAAGTTTTTTTAGTGGTAGATTTGTTTGCTAAAAGAAGAAAAGTATCCAGCAAGCAATTTTATGTCTATTAGACGTCTAATAGCCGTCCAAACATAGCCCGGCCGTCTAGGCTAAAACAAGCCAAAATTTGGGCTGTCAGTGAAAATCTAATAGACGTCTAACCATAACCCAAAAATAGACTAGTCATCAATTAGACGATTATTAGACGACTACATATATATGTCTAATAGACGGT